>MQUG01003201.1:0-35598 GCA_007213375.1 Steinernema feltiae
TTTCGTTCAGAAGTCGCGAAGAAGCGAACGTACATCGAGGAGGACCGCCGCGTGGAGGATGACCACGAGAAGCCAGCGAACGATGCGAGAGACGAATGTCCGGTCGAGTTGGGCAACACGAACACCGACGCCACGGAGACGACGACGCCGACGCAGAAGGAGAAGAGCGAAGCGACGCCGTCCGAAGGTCGTTCCCGTTGGGCGCTCACCGTCGCACGAAGGAAGATGCGTCCGCTGCTGAAAGAATTCGCGGAGAATCGGAAATATCTCCCGAAGGATCTTTCCACCGACAACTTCAACAAGAACGTCTCGAAGAATCGCTACGCGGACGTCTACTGCACCGACAGCACGCGGGTGATTCTGAGGAACCGCGACGAGGACTACATCCACGCGAACTGGCTGACGGTTCCAAACACGGCGCAGAAGTACATCTGCACGCAGGGGCCGCTGGAAGAGACGTGCGAAGACTTCTGGCACATGATCATGCAGGCAAGTGCGCAGTTCGTCTCTGCGGGAATAAATTGCGATTCAGGAGAAGGTTACGGTGATCGTGATGCTCTGCGGGGTGATCGAAGGAGGCGCTGAGAAATGTTCTCAATACTGGCCGCTCTCTGTCGGGGATTCGATGAAATATGGCAATTATACCATCCGCAACGAGAAGGCAGCAGTTATCAGCATCGACACCGTCAGGTGCACCACCCTTGACGTTGCATTCCGGTCAGTTCACTCGATTCCGTTTTTAAATGCGGATTTTCGTGGATTCAGAGATGAGCACATGACCGTTACACACTACCAATGGGCCGACTGGCCAGATCATCTCGCTCCGACCGATGCGAAGCCGGCCGTCGAATTGCTGAAACTTTCAAAGTCCACAGCGGGCAATCGTCCCATCGTCGTTCACTGTTCCGCCGGAATCGGACGCACCGGAACGTTTTGTGGAATCGACTTTGCATCAGAACGTCTGAAGTCCGATTCATCGCTGACTCTGATCGATGTGAGTGATTTTCGGCCTTTATTTCGTTTTCACGCGGTCCTTTCAGATCATGAAGGAGATCCGCCAGCAACGAGTGCACTCTATTCAAACTACGCTGCAATATCTCTATCTCCACTGCTGCATTCTCGATCACTTCGTGCGGAATGGATACGTGAAGAACGAGCAATCCATCAGATCGTTTACGCGGGAGTACGAGAAGTATCTCAACAAGTTCAAGGCAAGGGCGGCAAAATCGTAATAGTTTTTCTATCGTAATCGATAGAACGTTTTATCCTCGTGATCACTCAATCTGCGTGTCGTTGACAGAGATGACAAAGAAATGTTAAAGGAATTTAATCTATCTTCTCGTGCACATAATATACAGAATAATTTACAGATGCAGCAATTACATATACTCGGCCGGTGAACACTCGTCAGGATGAATGCACATTTCGTCTGCGTTCCGAAGATAACCTAAATTGTTTAAAAATTTAGCTATTGACTTATGGTCAAATGAGTATACCCGGTCTGCAGCGGCACAAGCCTTGTTCGTAGGAACACTGTTCGGGACACAACCCTCCGACATCTTCGAAACAGTACTTGTCACATTTGCCGCAAACGTCGAATGTATAGATGAATCATACTGCGATTTTCGTCTTTTCCCGGATGCTTCTTCCCTAAAACATAATACATCGCAAAAATTGTTTGAGAGGAATGAATTACTCTTCATATGCTTTCTCGATTGCCAAGCATCTCTGAACGTGGGCAATGTTCCGTTGTCTTGCCATTTCCTTCTCGGTGTGGGGGCCGGTTTTCTTTACGAGCAATTCATCCTTTGTGACCAACTCGTCACTGCTAAACAAAGTGACCGGGAGAAGTTCTTCGCCGCTGGTGTCTCCTGAGCCTGTGAGTTCTTCGCCGCTGGTGTCTTCTGAGCCTGTGAGTTCTTCGCCGCTGGTGTCTTCTGAGCCTGTGAGTTCTTCGCCGCTGTGCCAATCATCTAAAACACGACCGTATTTTCAGAGCTAAAAATGTTAACCAACCTTGTTGAGCCTCCACATTAACCACTTGCCTGAAACAATGATTTATCGGTGGATTACGCGAAAGATAGAATCAAGCACTCACGATCGAGCTTCCTCGCCACTTGCAAGTAGTCTTTCTTCGCTTGGTGCGCTTTCGATAGCCACCGAAGTGAGCAACACGGCCAGCAAGATGAGCGACCACGATCGAAGCATCCTGGAAACAATACCAGAATGCACACAAACGACAAAGGGACATGGACACGCGCGAACAGTTCGGTACACCGATGGACAACTTGCGGTGGTGATCAAAGGTGACGATCGAGCATCGGTGAAGCGAGCGAGAGGCTGACTGAACGAACCTCTGTGCTTTCGAAATAAAAAATTAGCAGAGAAGCGAGCGAGTGCCGAGTTGAAGCGACGCAACAAATCAGCGAGCGAGAGGTGACGGCCATTTAGGGCACCCGCTCGCATGTTTCTGAGGCACCAGTGTTCGCCAGAAGATGATCTAACTGAGTTGTGCATTGACTCAGGACACATCTCCAGCAAAGTGTGTGATGTAGAAAATCGGATACGCGCGCCTGTTTGACAAGCACAGCAACGAGCGAAGACTAAATACGCAGTGATAATTCTTGCGAGACGACAGAAACCTCTACGATAAATTTATTAAAATGCTCGAAATTACGGCAGATCACTCGAAATGCGCTCATCTTAGCCAATCCGTAGTGGAATCATAGCCCCGTTTTATTTCCGATTTCGGATCAGGGAACCTGCTGCTCCATGGTTTCCTCACGCAGTCCACAGCACACGTGTCCAGCACCGTGTAGAACCTTTTAAGCAGCTTTCCATCGATTTCTCCGACTCGCACGACAGGGAACGATACGGTTATCAGCGGATCGCTCTTCGAATCACCAGGGAGCTTCCGGTGAAAGCGAACAAGGAAGAGTAGTTCATGCGTATCCAGTGCGAACAGAGTCCTCTTTGGTCTTGAAACGATCAGTTTTTTCTGCTCCTGTCATGTGCGTTCATGCGAGATGCTCCAAAAATTCATTTTCTGCTCTTTTCAGATTCAGCCTCCCACACTGCGTCCTCTCAATTTCAGTTCCGATTAAGCGTCTTTCCTGTTATTAGCGGTCTGCGAGTGTTCTGTTCGGAATTTTCCACGATGAGTGCGGCGACCTTTCGCGATGCTCACACACGAACGCGTCATTCTACGGGTTTGCATACAAAGTTCGCCTTTCTCGTTCAATCCAGCCGCTCTTCAAAGGTGCAGCGACCAAACGCGTCATCCGAAGTACAATCCGCGGAATGCGCGTGAACGATCAGATCTCTCGATGCTCGTTGCTCCACTGATTCAGCTGCAGCAGCTGCCGTTCAGGCTTCTCGCTCTTGACGAAGAAGTGCATTCCTAATTGGATTTTCGTCCCTGAAATCTGTGTTCATTAAACGCGTCCGCCCGTTCACGCGTTCGCGCGTATTTCTCGCGATCACAAAACTCTTTTCAGTCCGCCAAACGCCTCTTTCTCGTCTTATTGGTCTTCATTCAGCGCACTGCACACCACGCGTTCTCTCCCCGATCAGAACTCATTCCAGGGGAATATTCCCAGCACTCCAACGACCGATCCAGCGCTCCCTCCGTTCCTCTCCCGCCACCCGATGTCATTCGCACCTTCGAGAATGGAATTCTTTATCAAATCGTACTTTGAAACAGCGCTGAATGTCATCGCTACCGTAGTCGCTCTACTCGTCTTCGTTCCGTACTTCAAACAGCGAAAATCCACGAATTTCGTCGGGACGCTGCTGTTCTACGCGGCCACGTGCATCTTCTACAGCTTCATGCACGCGTTCTACAACGGCAGCCGCCTGCTGGGCGCGCACGGCGTCAATCTGCGCTTCTTGGAGAAGAATACGGCGGCCGACAGGATGATCTACAGTATCCTCTCGCTCTCCACCAACTTCCTTTTCATCAGCGGCCCCGCGCTCGCGCTCGACAGATTCTTCGTGATGGCCGCGCCCATCAGATACGCGCACTTTAAGCTCAGCGACAAATTCTGCGTCCTGGCAGGCGCTCTGTGCCTTGCGACAGGCCTGACCATCGCTGTCAGCCTCGTTTCTCTGCCCTATGAAAGCCGAACGAGCGAACTGTCAACAGAGGCGGTCCGGAAGGTGATCATCGTCATCTTCGACTCTGCGATCTTCGTTGAATGCGTCCTGCACATCGCGTTCTGCGTTCAATTTCACCGATTTCAAAAGCGCCAAAGAAACTTTGCCAAACAGCACGTCATTCGGGTACAACTTGCTGCTCTGAGGACTACGGTATTGAGGAGGAATGTTTCAGGCGAATCACATCACCCTCTTCCTGATTCTCTCGCAGACGGTTTTCTGTCTGATTCCCAAGATTCTCTTCCACGGCCGCAAACTCTTCACGAACGAGATGCCCATGTGGATCCTGCAGATCGTGCTCTACTACAGTTTCCTGCTCACGCTGCACGTTCTGCTGACGTGTTCCTTCGTTCTGTTCACCCTCCGACGGAAGCACCGACAGACGCGCATCGCGAGCATCGCGCAGAATTCAAATTCGAACTCGTTTCGCGTTAGCACTTCGAAGTGATGCAATAATAAAGAAGGCCGCTTGCAAGGTCGAGAAGGTCTCGACACGAATGGGTAGCATGAGCGAAATGTTGCAGATTCTTTGTTTCGCTCAAGTGAACTGAAAGCAGAAGAATCAAAGTTCCGCATCGCGTGCAAACGCGGATTAAAGTTTGGCCGCTTGAAGCGCTTCTAGCTTCCTCAATGTTCACTTCTCTCGCTGTTCGCTCCGCGCGTCCAGCGCTCATTTCTGGCTTCATTTCTGTGGATATGTTTTCCCACACACTCAAAGCGGTCGCCTTGAAGCGAACTTTCAGTTTCTTCAATTCTTTATTGTGTTTTCCCACCGCATTGTTCGCTACCGCGCGACTTCAAGGCTCGATGAACGTGGGAGCGAGTGCTCGGTTTGCGCCACATCATCTCCCTCTGTTCAGGCGGCGGAAATGTCGTTCGACACCGCGCGTCCCTATCTGGAATCTCTGCTGAATGCCGCGTCTCTGATCTTCTCGCTCGGCGCCTTCCTACCGTACTTCAAACGTCGCAAATCGGCGAATTTCATCGGGACTCTGCTGTTCTTCCTGCTCGTCTGCATCAACTACAGCGTCTTCCACTCCGTCGACTCGCTCGCCGTTCTCCTCTCCTCGTTCGCCCTCAAATTGCCGCTCGTCTTCACCTCGTGGTTCAAGGTGCTCAGAGTCCTCGCGACCAACTTCGTTTACATCGGCGGCGCCGCGTTGGCGCTCGATCGCTTCTGCGTCATGGCGTTTCCGCTGAATTACGCGCACTGGAAGCTCAGCGGGAAACTCTGCGTTGCGGCCGCGACGCTTTGCGGCGCAACTTCGGCGGTTTTGCTCGGCGCGAACGCGTTTCTCCCCTTCAATCACCAGGATCTCCGCGTTATGACGACGAACGTCTTCCTGATGAACGTTGGCGTCGTCTACGACGTCGTGGTGCTGCTGGAGCTCCTTCTTCATGTGGCGTTCTGTGTGGCGTATCACCGCTTCAAGAGACGTCAGCGACGCTTCGCTGCGAGAGCCCACGTTCTGAAGGTCAGCGCAGCCGCGAGTAGACGATTGAAAACGTGGATTTTCAGGCGAATCGCATCACTCTCGTCCTCATTCTCTCGCAGACGGTTTTCTGTCTTCTTCCCAAAATCGTCCACAAAATCAACGTCGTTTTCTTCTCCTACACGGTGCGCTGGATGTTCGCTGTTGGCGTTCTCTACTCTCTGCTGTTTGCGGTCAACGTGTCACTCATTTCGGCGTTCATTCTCTTCACGCTGCGGCGGAGAGGAGCCGCGCTGCAGAGATCCGTCAGCGTTGTGAAGATTTCGGCCGCAAACACGCAGCGGACGCTTTGAGAAGCGGGAGGAAACGCCGATTTGCATTTTGGCGCGATGGAGAAGACGATAAATCATGAGGCGAGAACAGTTTGTGGGCTTCAGTTCGTCTTGATCAATCTCAATTAGCCCAGTGGGGTTAAGAAGCGTTGGAATGTTCTGAACTCAAAGAGCGGGGCGCACTTTCCCCGAGAAATCAATCGCAAATCTACACGCAGGATGAACGAATGGATGAAATGAAGCGTTTATTGCAAGAAATGAACGATTTACTTTAGATTGAGGCGGGGAATAATTTAGACGGCGATGAAGAGAGGTCGCTGGCTGCAGAGCGTCGCATAGGGCGTTGAGGCATCCCTCTACATCTAGAGTTTCACGGGTGTTGTCGGGGCTCGCGTGGTGGTGGGTTCATTAGTTGTCGTCGGGAGTGGCGTGGTGGTGGGTTCATCGGTTGTCGTCGGAGCTTCCGTGGCTTTTCCGGGTTCTGCGGTGGCGGGTGCCGCCGTGGTGGCTGAAATCGACCGATTGAATGCACGTTGCCGAAAAGGAAGAGAACTGACCGTCCTTTGGCGGATCGCTGAGTCCCGGAGTGAGTGGAGCGCAGGCGAAAGCGACTCCGAGGATGACGAGGAGGAGGAAGACGATGCTGAAGACCTTCATGGCTGCAGAAGAGGACGAGAAGAAGAAGATGAGAGGAGTGGATGCAGGAGCTGCTGATGCCTGACGGTCGCCGGTCGGCCGCTTATATGCGGCAAAGGAGGAGCAGGTTCGCGAACGGGTTCAGATAACGCGCTATTGTTGTGCGAGAGCCGGAAAGTGCAAATCTCGCGTTGTCGCTTTGTTCCAAATCGCGAGGAGCGAAAGTGCGACTTTGCAGAGAGCGCGAGAAGTGTGTCGACGCGCTCTTTGGCAAAGATCGAGATAAGCGGCGCTTGCGGGCAGTCGGTTTATTGCATTCAGAGTGAAATTTAGGTTAAATCAGCATCAGATATGTACAGACAGAGTGTGGACTTCAGTCCCAGCCGCAGGAATCACGCGAATCCTGAAATTCGAGTGGTCAATTGAAGTTGTTGGTGTCCTCACCTCCGTCGAACGGATTCTCCTCGACATATTCGATGATTACGGTCTCCTCCGGCTTCCCCGACTCCGGGGGCAACTCGATCACCTCGACTTCAGCCTCCGGGATGCCGACGACCTCCTCTTCGGTTTCCACGTACGGTCCATCGATGATTCCACCGCCGGTCCCTCCGTGACCACCATGGCCACCGTTGCCGCCGTGGCCGCCGTGACCACCGCGACGATGCCCCGAACTGCCGTCAGGTCGCGGCCTGAAAGGTCGAATCGTTCGGGACGACCTGGAGTTCACTTCGTCGATCTCTCCGCAGCCGAATAATCCGCATCGTGCGAGCGGAATGCACGAGTGGACTACGGTAGCGACGACGCAGAGGAGAACACAGATTCTCAGGGGATTCATGGCTGCACAAGTCGGATTGCTTTGATCCGATTGCGCAACGCCTATTTATGCGAATTCGTTCAAGGTCGGCCGACCGGAACCCGATTTCGATTGTTTTTTCGGCTTTCCTTCATGTTGGGCGATGACCAGCGGCGGCAACGCGTTGAAGGCGGTGGACAACCTGTTTTCGCGCGCGATCAACGGTTTCAGAAGAGTGCAGGTGGTCTTTCTTTGCTGCTAGAGGCTGAGGTACTGTGGGTTACGATAGATAAAAGCAGTTTTTGGGAGTTTTATTGCAAAGATCGCGCCGGGAGCGCCAACAGAGAGACTTTGAGTCTTTGTATCCGGTGGGCGGAGTTCTCCGCTCTCGAGAAGCGCGATCTCCGATTGTCGAAGCAAAGCGAATTCTTTCGGAAAAGCGGAAAAGTTCTTTCCCGGCGCGAGCGTTAGAGATCAACGCACGCAAGCGTCGAATCTTCAACTGAAGGGCGATCTCACAGCGAGTGATTGCAATCCGCGTTGGACGCTGGCGCTTCATATTCGGCAAATATGAGTGTAGGGGCAGACCTTCAAGTCCTTTTAGGTCGCAAATCGAACAAAGCGAGATCTTCTTTTCATCTTGATTGGATTACGGTAGAACAACGCGCCGCTCCAAGATTTCATTCAAGGTCGGCCGACGAGTTTGCGTTTTGCAACATTGGAACCCGTTTGATCCGCTCTCTTTCCACGTTAGGCGGTGACCACTCGTTTAACGAGCGCAGAGATGCCGGCGACTTGTTTTCCGACGCGCGACACAACGCGCACACGTTGGTGCTTCCCTAATCTCCTCTGTGTGTTGAGCGAGATCCTCTCGGAAATTCCCGCTTTCCTCACAAAGATGAGTTGACGTGGAGCAGAGATGATTAATCGCATGATTGCAATCTGATACGCGCTGCTCTATGCCAGTTAGCGCAGAGTTGCTAATGCTAACGACCACGCATCTTCAAGGTCAATGTGAGATCCAATAAACGACCAGTAGAGAAATACAAAGCATCTCATCACAGTTCCATCGGAACTGCGACTTTAGAAGCAGAAGAGCACCAATGCCTTTTTCATCATTTTCTATTTATTCTGTTTGCAGATGCTGTGCGGATGGCGCATAAAAGGCGTTTTGTGGGTCGAATCGCTGTTGAAAGCCGATCTCGAGCAATCCTGGAACTTCCACCTCCCGAGTCAACGATTCGAACTTCCGACCTTCGCCACGCGGAAGATCCTCTTCCGCCCGAGGCGCTCGATGATGAACGAGCAGACGATCAGGAGGTTGGCGGCGTAGAGCAGCGAGTAGTGCTTGAAGAGGAGCTTGATCCAGATGATGTTGTCGCCGTGCAGATAGCGATTGTAGTTGTCGAGGATCTTCGGCACAAGGCAGAGCGTCGACTGCGAGATGACCTGGATGAAAGTGATCTGACTCGTCTGAATTCATTCCTGATTAGCTCTCTGATTACACTGCGACTCTGCGGACGCACCTTGGTGGGTTTCCGATGCACCGATTGGACCTGCGAGTAGCGGTAGAACTGGATTCCGAAGACGATCTGAAGGATGACCGCGAAGAGGAAGACCGCGTCCACCCACGTGACCGTCGCGTTGTAGATCCTGAAGGTCGCGTCGCTTTTCTCGAATTTGTCTGCGGCGTCCAGGCGTTCCAGCGGGACGAACGCGTTGCTGACGATGGAGGGAAGGATGCTGAGCGCGGAGAGCAGCGCCACCAGGCCGCAAATCTTCGCAGTGAACTTCTTTGCCGCGTGTGTGGTCGGGTAGAACATGAGAACGACTCGATCGAGCGCCAGACCGGCCCCGCTGATGTACGTTTGGAATTCGGCGCATTGACAGGTCAAATAGAGCCAACTCCAGCTCTGCGGGGCGATTCTGACGCCGTGCGCCTTGCAGATGTGACTCAGAAAGTGGTAGAATTGGGCGAAACTGTAGAACGCGCACGTGGCGACGAAGAGGAGAAGCAGACCGCTGAACGAGTCGTTTCGGAGGTAGCGACTGTAGACGACCAGCGCGGATACGGTAACCACGAAGGTGAGCGCCATCAGAACGACGTTGATGTAGTCGAGGGTGTCGATCCACGCCATCGGCCTCGAGGGAGAAGAGCTTCAGGAGTGCAGAACTGGAATCGAAAGGAGAAAATTAATCTTGCGGCAACTCGCGCGCGGCCCAACGCGGGAAACACGAGGGGAACGCGTTGAGCACGAAACACATCGCGTGACACGGAAATCTGTTTTCGGTGAAATGGACTTTGATTCGCGAGGCATTCGCTGCGAGAGAATGCCGCCGTATTAGTGAGTGCATAACGCGTCATTGCATCCTCCTTGCCGCGCATCCCAATTCGAGATTCAATTGAAAACAAGCAAATATATGGATTTTGAGGGATTTCAACTCCGCGAGGATCAGCGATCAAGAAGTCAGGTGCTCGTTCCAGAGCCCAAGGCACGAAGCAGCAGAAAGCGGAGTGAAATGCAACTGCTTCTGAGGAGCCCAGCGCTCTCCGCCTCCAAGTGAACTTGAGCTCAATGACAAGAAGGAAACGCATCGAGAAGCGCGTGCGTGATTCCGAGGATAATTCACGTTCCACTTTATGCTCTCGTGCATTCGCTCAACGAGCGAATTGCGGTCGCTGACCGAGAACAAAGGAAACTCTCAAGAATCGACGTGCAACGCTATTATGTTGAAGTCTTCCGCTGGATGAAAAGCCACAAAAGAGGACAACCAAACTCAGAAACTACAAAAACGCGCGTTCAGTGACGCCGAGCAACGATGGGCGTCAATCCCTGATGTCGAGGCCGAAGAATTGATGCCGATTTAGCATAAAGGAGCCATTGAGCCGAGCCGTAAGCCGGACTGCTGCCCGTTGGCATCATTGGTCAGCGGAAAATCCAGCCGCCAACATGCATGTAGACACTCAAAGGTTTGGGAAAATCCCAAACAGCGTGGGCGCCAAATCGCCGGACATCCCGAAGGAAACGGACAATGCCGCCAGCGCAACGGTCGACTGACGGCGATTCGCAGATCTGCTGCGGCGTCGGAGAATCGGAATTCCTGCGGTGCGGCGTTTGAAGATTTCGCGTCTTCATCGGGGAACCTGCAAACATGTTGTTTACAGGTAGCGTTCAGTTCTCAGGCAACCAACGCACCCGGGGCTGCGCTACATTATAGGTACTCACAGAGTTCGTTTCGCCGACCAGATTCTCATCAGGACTGGAAATCCTAGACACTACGATGTCTGAACTTCGCCGTTCTGGCTTCTACAGGTCACGCACTGACTCTGCGACAGTCTCTCCTCTCAAACACCGTCAGTCGGCTATGATTACGAGGATAACGCTTTCGTATGACGAAAAGTTCAGTTTTGTCAGAGTTGAAGTTAATTTTGGCTTCTGCGCTTTGGCGAAATACCGGCGCCTCTTGCGTTTCACTCTCCTGGGACGCCTTTCGATGATGTGGGCCGCGTGCCTTTGGTTTTTGCCTTCTGTGCGTTTGATTTTCTGGCCGTCGAATCCGTTTACTGAAATACAAAGTTTTTGGAGTTGTTGCTATCGCTGCGTTTGCGCGCTCATTTGAAGTTCTGGTAATAGCAGCATTTGCTTGCTGAATATTCAGTGCTCCCTGTGCGATCTCAGTTGTGGTGGACGGGATTGTACGCATAACTGAGAGATCCTGCACTCAGGCGGATTTGTGTTCTGAGCATCTTGCACTCTACTCGGTCCAGGAACACGGATTGTCGGCATTTCCCTGCGCAAGAGCGATTTCGCGCACGTAAATCCACAAGATTCTCACGTTTTTGATTCAATCTGAAACTTCCGAGAAACGCGCGTTCGGTTGATCAAAGTGGACGTCGCGTCGTGTGTTGCTGGATTCTATGAGAATCTTGAGTGACTGATTTCTGAAGGCAGATGGAGCTGCGCACGTGCTCAGCTCTACTTCGTCTTTATGAACGTCACATGCGGAGTTTTGAATTTCGTGCCCTCGATAAATAACATCAGGAATAATTAGTTCTCGAGGACTCGCGGCCGACGCGGCGATCTCTGTCAATATTTTCCAGCCGACTTGTGAGCTGACGAGTGATGTTCCCACGGTTTGGCGCCTTTGAACGTCTGGTCACAGATGACAAAAGAAAACCAACAAATTTCAGTCGGTTGGCGACTCCCACTTTGGCGAATTTGCCGCATTGCAGCCGCCTTCGCTTTTGGCTATTCGCGGCTAATGAGTCTGAGGTATCTCATTTGATGAATGGCGCTTGATTTGCAACTCTGTAAGGAGTGCAAAGTGCTTGAAGACCAGGAAATCAACAGATATCGCACAGATATCGCGGCCACGCCCTTTCGACGCTCTGTTTTCGAGAATTCCTGCGCTTTCTGGTCTTTGAAGATTGCTCGTTGTGATTGACGCTCTCTGCGTGTGTGGTCAGTCGGTTTGACGATGCGAGTAAAGAGAAATTCTGCTTTTCGAAAAAGCAGCTGGGAATTTGAGTTTAGGGGCATTTTCAGTCGTGGAATCAAATTCTGATCGGTACGTGACAAAGAAATTGGCACGTAGAGTGCGCGTTGCGCGCCAAAAAATGAATTTTAATCAGCGACGATTGTTTGCGCGTGTTTTTTCGACAAAAAGGTCGTTCCGCGGTCGCGCGATTACCTCGCCGCGAACTCTCCTACCGTTTAACGGATTCACTCGCTAATCGACCGCATTTCAGATGCTGGACACGTTTCTCTTCGCGTTCCTGAATCTCCTCGGTCTGATGCTCTCCTCCGGCGCTCTCTCGCTCTACGTCTACCACGAGCGGAAGCAACATTCCTACGGCATGCTCACCACCAAGATCTTCTCGTTTCTCGTCTCCAGCGTGGTCAGCACTGCCTACTCTGTTTACATGATCCTGGAGATCTACGGAATCGTGCCCGCGACCGCTTTGGGTCCGAAATGCGGCGTCCGAGAAGCGCTGCTGGTTTCTGTCGTCCTAACGCAATGTTTCGTTTATGTGAGCGGCGCTCTCCTCGCCATCGACCGCGTCGTCCTACTGTACTCGCCAGTCAAGTACGCGGCCTCGAAGATGAGTTTGAAGCTCTCGGCGCTCGATGCCGCCATCTTTGCGACCACCAACTTCATCGCCGTACTCAGTTGCTTCAATTTGCCGTTCCGGTCGCCTGACCGACATGTCCTAACAGCTACGGTAGTCGTTGAGACGATCTACAAAATCTACAGCGTGCTCTTCGCGCTGAAGATCATCATCCACGTGACGTTTTGTGTGCAATTCTGGTTCTACTCGAAACGGCAGAACAACTGCCACGTCAGAAGGCAAATCATGAAGGTAGGTCGTGTTGAGACCCGCCAGGCACTGATTCCGGCGTTTCAGTCAAACAAAATCGCGCTCTTCCAAATCTTCTCGCAGTCAACGCTCTGCGTCGTCCCCAACACGCTGAATCTGATCAACATGCAGTTCTACAATCTCTCGGTTGAGTGGATTGCGACCCTCAACGAGTTCTACAATCCGCTCTTCGCGGCGCACATCGTGCTCTCGGCGCTATTCGCGATCTACATCCTCATGCGCAACCACAAGACGACGATTGCGAGTATTTCTTGAGTGATGCAATAAATCGATCTTCCGCGCGAGAATGCGATGAATCGGACCGATCGCGTGCGATTTATTCAAATCAGCTCCTTAATTCTGCATTCACCAGATGTTTGCTGCGGCGGCGCCCGTAGAGGTCGTGGTTTTCTGTGTTTAAATACAAGTCTTCCTGTTTCGAGATTTCTGACGCAAACGAAATCCAAGAGCAACGTTGTTCGTTCTCGCATTCGTACTCGAAGATCGGAGGCCACATCGAACCGTGCTCTCTTCAATTATTCAAGTGCACGCAGCTGATTCGCTTCCTCGTTCAGTTCTCTGTTTTTGCGGCAAATGCGCCTAATATAATATGGCATCAACACATAATTAAACGAAGTTCTCCCTTCAATTTAGCCACAACAACAGTGCAATTTCAAAAAACTCCGCTATTAGAGCTGAAAATTGAAATGCACGTATTTGAGGATCGCGGGTGAACTCTCCAATCAACAAAAGATATTCTCCGCAAACGCCGCAATCTGCGAAAAGGGGAAGAAGCAGTTGTGGGGCACCGAATTTGCACCGCGAAACCAACGATCATAATTTGAAATGCGGGCGCAATGCTGTCAACACGCGCTTCTTCTTTATGTGTGGTCACCGCATCTTGTGTTTAGACCACAAAGGACGTCGACGGAGTGGTGTTGTCATCCATTCGATTTGCGAAAATCAGCGTGAAACGGAGGACGGATCGGCTCACTATGACCATGGCTACTCGGTGCTGCTCCTGCATGCTGCGCCAGCAGAAAACGTCCTGGGCGGATCGTCGTAGAATTTGGCATCCGGAGTTGGTAGTTGGGGGAAAGTTGGTCCGCTGAAGGCATCAACACATGAAACAGCACTTCCTACAGGACGACATACGCACTCGTATTTACAACTAAATAACACTATTTACTGACCATTTCGCGCCGAGACGAGAACGCGAGGAGAAACACGTAAATAAGGAACGCACTTCGCACGAAAGTTGACTTAAACTCTTTGAACGCGGAAGCGCCTGACAGGTGGGATTTAGCAGATAAGAACAGAAAACAAGTGCTGAACGCGTTGATTCGTTGAAGGACGTTGATTCTATAAAAATCCAGGAAAATCGTGAATTGAAAATGCAGAACTCACACAAAATTACTCCGGTAGGACGAAGAAACGTTTTTTGTCAAAAGCCTCGCGCGCTCACCCTCTATTTCCCTTTGTACAATGGCGCCAGTTCGATAAATCCCGATTTCTATCGAGTGAACAGAGCATCTGTTCCTTTCCGTCTGGCATTCTGCAAACCCATGGACGAGGGATCTGAGAACTGACCGCCAGAAACTTCGTGTCCGACACAAAAAGGAACGCCGAGGCGGACGTTTTTGCGGAATCTGATTCTCGTCGCAAAATGTTGCAATTACGGACGTCAATTGAATTCTTGCGCGCAACTAAACTATTTTGAGAGCAGCGTGATGAGGAATTAATGAGTTGTGACCTCGGAAACACGAGAAGACAAGCGGCCATCAGCCAAGCAGCACCTATGTGATATGTAAGCAGCGCAGCAAATCTGTCAAGATCCGATCAAAAGAGTCGCGGGCGACTCAGAAGTGCGCCAGAAGCATGGAGGAAGACAGGCGATAAATTGAATTTACCCCCGGAAGTGCCGTTTGTTGTCTCTCGCACGCCGTCGCTACGGTAAGTCGGTTAGACGCGTCTCGTCGGTCGGGCGGCGCTGTCTGGCGCGCTGTGGTCAGCGAGATCCGCCGCTCAGGTCCGCTCTTTGCTGTTCTGCGCGGTCCGCATCCCAGGATCATCTCGTTCTTCAATTTGATAGAAAAATCCAAATTTTCGAATTACGTTGTTGTAGTTCTTGACAGAGCGCTGTTTTTGTCCTTTTCTCGTTCAAAGAACGGCCAGCAGCTGATTTTCCGCATCATAAAAGTCACGGACAGAGGACAATAAAACAGAGATCAGCTGCGCGGACCCAACAACCTACACTCTTCCTCGAGCGCCTCCGCGACGCGACCGCTTGATGATTGTTATTATAAGTCAACTCGCGTTCGATCATTCCATTCACGAGTCGCAGGCGCTCTGCTTCTCGAGTCGACCCTCTCGAGTCGAACAATGAACCTCAATCAGTTCGTCCCTCGCTTTTCAGCTCGCCTCGGTCCATCGCCTCTCCCGCTTATGCAAGATCCTCTTTCTGACTTCGAGAAGGTGATTCGCGCACACGTGGAAGCGGCCGTCAACATCGCCGCTGTTGGCGTCTGCCTGACGGCGCTCATACCGTACTCGCTCCATCGAAAGAGCGCCAATTTCGTCGCAACGCTCCTCTTCTTCATCTCCACCTGCACCTTCTTCAGCGCGCTGTTGGTCGTCGAGTCTCTCTCGCGGCTCCTCTCCTTCTACGAGGTCCTAGAAACGTGGTTCATGTCCGAGAGGTACGCGTCCGGCGAGTGGTTCTACATCTGCAAGACGAGCGCCTTCAACTTCATCTACATCTCCGGCACGTTCCTCGCTCTGGACCGCGTGTTTGTCATTCTCTATCCTGCGCGATACGCTATCTGGAGGCTGAGTCAACGGCTGAGCGTCCTGGCCATCTTCCTCAGTCTTCTCTTCTTCGCGGTTCTCGCCGGCACGAATCTCGTCTTCCCGTACGCCCCGCAGCGCAAATCCTCGTTCTCCACGCAACAAGCGCAAAAGTACGTTGGCATCATCTTCGACGTCGTGGCTCCCATCGAGCTGCTCCTGCACGTCCTCTTCTGCGTGCTGTACCATCGCTTCGCCAGACGAACGGCCACCAAACAGTCGAGCGCTAAGGTGAGTGTGGAGGCTAGATTCTTCAGCTAATAAATGAGATTTTCAGGCAAATCAAGTGACACTCGTCCAGAGCATCTCTCAGATCGTCTTCTGCATCTTTCCGAAAATCTGGAATCGGATCGAGATGAACGTGATCGGCAGGAGGATCTGGATTATGCTGCGAGTCACCATCTACTATCAGCTCTTCTTCTCGCTCCACATCCTTCTCACTTGCTCCTTCATCGTCTACAAAATGCGCGTCATTCGGAGAACAAAAGTGATCAGTGTGGTTCGGAATTCGATGTACAGTTCGCATAAATCGTGAATGAAGCCTCGCGAATCCTACTCATTGGAGCAGTTTGGCCCACTTGGCCCGGTTACGTCAGCGATTCGTGTCCCGAGGTCGCGGAGTTTGCTGGCGTTCGTTGGCTAAACAATTTTCCATGAAAATCAATAAATTCGTTTCGTTGTCGAATGCAGATCACGGCGTCCCGATCCCTCCCGATATTAGCGTTTTGGTTCAGTTTCGTCGAATTTGTTTCAAACGAAACCATTAGCGTTCCTTCGTAGAAATTGACGCAAAATTGGAAAAACCAATTGTGAGGTCGCAGTCACCGCAATTTTCATTTTTATTGCGCTGCAAACTGACCGCGACTCAAACAAACATTACGCGCAGAGCTGAAGGCACAGACAGACTTCAGTGAGGACGGTCCGGGCAGCGCTGTGTGGCTCTAAAGAGTGCGCGTGGCACATTTGCAACTCAGACATCCTATCTTCCTCGATTGCTTCACGCGATCACGCGAACGTGGAGATTGTGTGCTGGTGCTAATTCCACTCGATCTTCCGCACAGAATCAGCGGATGTTCGGCAAAACGGAATGAATGCTCGCATCTCACAGTCGATCTTCTGTCAGTTTGCGGTTCGATGTGGGAGGACCGCAGTTGCGTCTGCGTTGGGTCGGTCGACTCTCACAGACCTCAACTCGATCTCCATAACAGCGCATTACTCTTTAATTGTTATTTTTGCACGAGCACTTTTGTTTGTTGACGGTTTCGGTAGTCGTTAGTCGCGAGAACCCAACATTCTCAAAGTTCATTTCGTCGAAACTGTCGGTGCAGCGTTCTTCCCTCGCTGGAACATGACGCTGGTCTGTCTGGGTGTGTAGCGTGACGAAGTTCTCACGTAAGAAATTCTCCATCGATTTTGCGTTTGCGAATATCAAAAGGTCACAATTGAGAATTTTGTTGCTTCAAAAATGATTAAATTGTAGACGCACTTCGACCTAAAATGAATCGAATACATAATCCCGTTGAGAGAACGTTCCAATTGTTCACTTTGAAAACTTCGTTTTCCTGTCGACCAAAGCAGCGTTTCACTCCAAAATCTTTTCCCCACATTCAACTGCTATAAAACAGCGCAGCGTTCCGTAAAATGAAGCTTTTTCGTAAAGAATACGCGTAGATTGAGTCGATTTCTTCTTCAAAAACTCGCCTAACGCTGCAATTCGTGCGGAATCGCAAGTCCAAATGATGAAGTGTCCTAAAAGGTCGTCTAGATAGCGATTTCCTGAACGCGAAACCACCTGAACACAGACTACGCCCCTGTTCGCTTCCTCGTGCGTCTGATCGCTGCGAGACCGTTCGGCAAACAAAAGTCCGCGCAGGTGACTTTCGCGTGCGAAGTGCGCTTTCCTCATTCCTCCTTTAGTCATCGCTGTTTTCAGTCTTCACGACGGCGTCCCACTCATGACCGCCGATGGCGAGCCGTCGACCTTCGAAGAGAACCTCCGACCCTACCTGGAGCTGATCGCCAACGTCGGCTGCTTCACCGTGTGCTACCTGGCGCTGATACCGTACTTCCTCAACCGCAAAAGCGCGAATTTCTTCGGTTCGCTGCTGTTCTTCCTCTGCGCTTGCGCGCATTTCGCCGCGATCTTCGCGGTTGAAGCGGTCGCCCGCGTCTTCAATACGTTCGGCCTTTTGACGGCGGAGGCGATCTTGGGAGACGGCAGGAAGGAAGGCGTCCTCTTCTTTCTCTTCAAGACCACCGCGATCGACTTCATCTACGTCGGCGGCACCATCTTGGCGCTCGACCGCTTCCTGGCGATCACCTTCCCGGTGCGCTATTCCCCTCGATGCAGCAGGAAACTCTGCTTCCTGGCCGTGTTGCTGAGCGTCGCGACCTTCGCGTTCATCTTCGTCTCTTTCGTTTGCTTTCCACTCGCGTCGGAAGGATTCAACGTCAACGTCGCGATCACCAAAATCGGCATCTTCCAGCAGACGTCCACTTTGAGTATCCCGTGGTGACAATTGTTCCTTCCGGGTAGAACTCGCGTAGATCTCGTCGCAAATGGCGAGGATTCCGTGCTTGCGGCGGACCGCTGCGAGCGCCTTTAGCTCCTCTTCAATGAACACGTGTCCCGTAGTGTTGTTGGAGGTGTTGACAATCAAGAGCTTCTTCTTCGTCGGTTAGGCCAAGATGTAGAGAAATTCAATTTAATTGTAAGGCATGTCGTTGCAGGACCGCCGCGTCCACGTCAACTGAAATGATACGCAGTCTACCGTAATTGCTGCTTCCAATTGGCGCTTTTGGTGCTGTGCGTTTGATCACGCCTCGCCCGATTATGAGATTTTTGGTTTATTTGTTGATTATTTGATGATTGTATTATTATTGCGTGATTCGCTGTTCCCCGCTCGTCATTTGCTTGACTGTATTGCAGCTAACCCAACTTTTATCATGCGCGATGATGAGGATAATAATTTGTCTCCGGACAAGAAAAAATCCAGCAATTCCTGCCGAATTCGAAACTTGGAGATATCGTCGACACTCCCATCATCTCCAACGGTGATGCGAGCAAGAAGGTGAGAGTGTTTTTTTGTTGTTGGTGTCGTCTCTGTGTAGGATATGACGGCACAAAGCGAGAAAAACGCTGCTTCTATCATCTCCAACGTTGATACAAGCGAGAGTTTCGTCGTCGTCTGTCGACGGGTGTGTTCGACACGGTAATCACGATGATGGACGTGGTTTTTTTGTAGCTACCTCAGACCTGTGCAAATACTGGTATGGTCCAATTCATCAATTAACGTGATAATCAATTATATAATTTCAGCGTGGCTGGGAAAGAGAAGCAAAAGTGGAGATTGCAACCTTTCTCCCGCCGGTCTTCGATGGAGCTGACTTCCGCACGTTTGATTATTAGAAATCAACTCTGGCGCAATTCGAACTACCGACAGAGCTCGGTTCTACTAGGCCCAGATTGTGAACGCTATCATCTCCAACGTTGATACAAGCGAGAGTTTCGTCGTCGTCTGCCGACGGGTGTGTTCGACACGGTAATCACGATGATGGACGTGGTTTTTTTGTAGGTACCTCAGATCAGAGTAAAATAACCTAATCATTCATTCTCTTCAGCCCGATGTAACGGGAAAGACCACAGCCACATGATGACCACTGCCACCAGTTGTCCACCGAAAAATATTGTTTATTAATGCTGTTTGTTATTTTTTGTTGTAGCCTCCAAGGTCTGCACGTTCAATTTGAAGTGATTAAAAATTATACAAAATGTCCTTGTCGAGTGATAATTTGTTAAGTCATGTCATGTACTTTATTTTGTTTTATTGCGGCGTTTTTTGTGTTGACGGGTAAAATTATATATATATATATTTGTGTTTATAGGTAACATTTGGTTTATGGCTCCGGCTCCTAAGTGCTCGGACGACGACGATGACTTTGTTCCTACTGTAAAACGCAGATTGAGCACAGGCACCGCCACGGTTGCCACAAAGAAGAAGCTGGGAAATCCGCCAACGGAACAAGGTAGCCACTAAACTTTGCATAACCTTAATCTTGTACATTTTAGGAGGCAAAGAACACCCAGTGGACCCCAGTGTTGCCACAAACCGTGTGCAAGAATTTTTTTTAACTCTCTCATCTGCCGAGCGTGCTCAAATGGAAGCCCTTTGCGCCATAAACCCTGGTCGACAAGAAGCTCAGGCCGCCACCGGACCTGTTGACACTCAGGCCGCCACCGGACCTGTTGACACTCAGGCCGCCACCGGACCTGTTGACACTCAGGCCGCCACCGGACCTGTTGACACTCAGGCCGCCACCGGACCTGTTGACACTCAGGCCGCAACCGGACCTGAGACACAACTGCTTGGGATGAAAGGAAGTGGTCGACCTTTCAAACACCATTTCCGAGCGGCGTTAGAAGAATTCTTTCAAAAGACTGGAATGGTAATCGAAATAGTACGTGCAAACTCTACAATCAATCGTTATATTGCAGAAAAGAAACATTGACCATTTTTGCAGTCATGCATCAATTGAATTATTGCAAGGGCTTGGTGAAATCTATCGGTCATCGCAATCAACGATTATTGAATGTTTGCCGGTAGTTTTTTTCAATAGAGCGTCAGCCGCCAAAATGTTTCGCCAGGACATGGTGAAAATATACAATGATCTCAACCCAGATCAGCGCACTTGGACCCAGCGTAGAGCCACCGAGGTCACGTCAACGTGCTGCTGTCTCAATATCAAGCACTACACGCGAACAGTCAAAACCGTACAGGTTAAACGCAATTTGCTAAATGAAGTGCTTGATTGCGTCCTTCACCAGATTGAAGAGGTATGTTCCTGTTTCAAAAAACATTAATGACGATTTATTTTTAGCGTATAAAAAACGAAATTGATGCTGCCACCAGACTCAAAGCCCACAATCTATTGAAAGGAAACTTTGTCGAAGCATTCGAACCGAGAAGCCAAGCTATCTCGATGGGCATTCTCGGTTACTTCAAGAAAGGCGACTATTCGAATTGCTACCACGTTAGCAACGCTTTACTGCCTAGATATCGTAGAGACACCGTCTGTTTGTTGGCTGATCTCCATCGCTGCCTATCAATTGGACGTATAAAAAAAGTTCTAACCACATATGCACATCCAATGGATTACCGGCACGTACAGAACTCTTGTGAAGACGGCGGTGGAACTTGTGTCAATCCCAACCATGTCTCACTCGGAAGAAAAAGAGAGGGTCTGCGATCTGTAATAGCAGCCAGGGAGGCTGCATTGCAGCGATTTGTCGTCCCCTTCAAGAATGTGATGGACAGCGGCGTGGAAGTGGATCCATTTCCTGGTTTTACAAAAGTGATGAAGGAAAAAGCAACGCTGGTTAGTTTTTCATCGACCATTCACATTCATCGAACTTACGCTTCTTTAGGCATGGCAACCGTACGCCAAGCACATTTCCGCTGCTGCTTTTGCATTCATCGAAGCTTACATAGATGAATTTCGCTTCTGTGACAAGAGAAAGAAGCCGCTAGAAGCCTACCGTGCCGCATTCACGACGACTACATCCTCCAAGGCATGTTTCGGCCAACTCCCGGAAATGGATACACTCCTGTATCATATCTCGATCGTGTTTCTGCTGTACGCACCCGATTATGTCAAGCGCACTAGCGCAGAAAATCTCATTGTGTTTACGCAAGACGTGTTCAAACATGGACGTGGAGTGGAAGGTATTGGAGTAACGAAACAGTTTTGTCAGTCAACAACGGTATGTTTGACATCTTCTAGCGCTCGTAACTCGACATAATCATTTCAGTCCTGCGCACATCCACACCACGTAGAGTTTACTTTACACTCGCGGTATGAGGTGCCACTGACGTCCGTGTTGCCGGTACTACCATCTAGTCCTAAACCAAGCGAGCTGCCACACTACTTGGATGATACAAGTCCAGAGGAGACAGAAGACACTTCCAAAGATGTCATGATCGATGCTCCACCGCTTTCAATTGAAACAATGTCACTGGTTTGTTACTGTGATGGTGTACTAAAATATTGGTTTTGTTGATTTTAGGACGAAATCATAAACGCACTTGAAAATAGCGGCATTTCCGACGATGCTCTCAAGTGCCTTGACACGTTCAGTGACATCATTGGTGGTGTGATGGATATGAACGAGCGGACCAAGGACTCGAAAGCAGAAGAGACAGAAAATTCAATCAAGGCTCAACTTCGATTGACATCCGATAACATACGAAAAGAAACAAATCGACGTAAGTGGATTAACCAAAGTCTAATTTCAATGTTGCCACCTTTTAGTGCTGCAACGATACGGCGGTGTTGTCCCAAGAGGCAACCCGTTGGACGAGTTGACAGCGGCGATTTCACCGTTGGCTTCGTTTTTGCTCAAATGCGACATTGATGTGGGAACTCTTTGTCATAACGCCGGTTTGAAACTACCACCGCAAGATGTTATTAAGCAGCGTGCACGTGTGATTATCGACCAAATAGTCGACCTAGTATTTGCTCAGTTTGATGAAGTGGTGGGCTTCCCGAGCGAGGTCAGCTAAAACAAGTAAACAAAATCTTATTTGCGCATTGCAGAAGCCCCAACTTGAAAGCACTACCTGCGCTTATTTCCTCTCTTTTCTGGTCACAACAGGCAAAGTACTGCCAGAGCCATCACAAGTGCAACGCCTGCTCCACGTGTTTGGAAAGTTTTTATCAACCCACAGGATCCGAACGATTGGCGTTGAGCGCAGGATTGCGTCTATTGGCGCCCGAGGGATCAAAACTCCAGACACGGCGCTCTGTATGGCGAAGCGTACTGTTGATGGCCACATTCGCCGATTGACGGATATGGTGAGTTCCGACGAATCGAAGACCATTAATAACCACTGCTTCCTTAGATGAGATTCTTGTTCCCATCTGTGGCTGCTTTGAGGAAAAGGCCACAAGTGGAAATGAACAAGGCGTTACCTGCGTATGAAATTCGGCCACTTCTCGCAAAGGACATCTACCTCTACTGCGATCATTTAGTGGCACAACCACATGTGACACTGGAAACAGTTGAAGGTATTCAGCACATACGGGCATGTCCATTCGTAAATGTACATTTGCAGAGATCCTGTTTTTGTTGGTCGGAATGGAGACCGGTTGGCGAATTTCTACCCTCATCGGTAGGAAAGACTATGCAGCAGAAGGGATCAAACTGCACAACGTGACGTTCCAAATGTAAGTATGTGTTGTTACGAACACATGTTAAAACGTCTTTTCTACAGGGCCCCTAGCGGTTCATTAACGGTTCGGATAGGAATAAACTTCCTGAAGGGAACGGACAATAAAGAAACAGCCAATTTTTTCCACTCCAATGTACAGAGGAATCACAAGTTCTGCATTGTTACTTGGATGATTTTGTGGCTGTCACTCCGGCAAGCAATATCAATGGCGGATGGCGATGTTCCAGTTGTAAAGAAAGAGCGCTGCAACGAGTCGCTGATCTCCTTCAATTTTCACACCATCGGCATTAACTTTCAACGAATGGCTCGGCATTTCAACATCAACACAAATTCGTTCTCCACAAAAAGCTTCCGCAAAGGGATTGCATTTGGACGCGCGCTCTTGCTGGTGAGTACCACTGCCGACCCTTTGAAGCTGACAATGGACACCATCATTAAAAACTTGGCAAATGGACGAGAATGGAACTGGGACTCTGACATTGTCACTGCATACCTCGTCGCGGATGGAGTGGATTTTACCAACCTTTTTGAAAATTTCAAAGCACGCTACAGAATCGACAACACTACTTCCATTTACGACTTCTACGACTATGCATGCGATCTCGGAAGGCACGTCAAGCTCATTGGCGAGTCCAACTCCGTCATGAGGGCGATTCACGGGTCGCTGTTCCAATCAACAGGCGCTTCCCAATTTTTTGGAACCTTCAACAGAGTGATACTCAAAAAATGTCGACTGTTCAACACTCGCTCGAAGCTACCAGATGCAAGTTCTACAGTATTTTCCAAGTATGTAATTTTGATTAGTTTCAGTACTCAACAGAAATTGTATGCGTGCAGACCATGACTTTGTTCTACACATGGCTAGGTTCGGCACCCTCCAAGCCATACATATGCAGAGGTGAGACGCATACATGTTCGGATTGGCGATAATTAGACTGTTACAGATTGCTTAAAATTTGTATCAAAAAAGCAAAAAAGAGTCTGGCACACGTTGAAACAGTGCAACGTGCAACTGGCGACACGAATCGAATTCCATTGGAGGACAATGCTACCTGCACCCACCAGGCCTTCCAAGCAATTACTGGATTCGCCGATCTCCGAGTAGCCGACCCGATTAAATGTAGCGGCCCATCCACATGCGGTCGCACTTTTTATTTATTATTACAACATTTGTTTGCTGTACTAAATATTATGTTTTCAAAAAATAATTATTTTATACTATTAGTTCCTTTATCCCTATTTTCATTTTTATAATAGTGGTCACTTTCATGAAGCCACACTTTCGGTATATGCGTGACGATTATGCATACTTGTGCGCCTTGCGTCTCAACCAGCTTTTCCAATGTAAGGACAATGTCAGGGATGCAAGCCCTTTTTAGCTCTTGCATTACAGACATCGTCCTTGCAGACATTGTCTTTTTTGCTCTAATTCGTACTGCGTACAAATTGGTCACGATCACCGTAACCCAGAACTGTTCGATGATGGGCTGAGGTCAGCTTGAGCATCGTCATCAGAAGACATTACAAACAACTTCCGTTAAAAACCTGCTCGACGCGGATTACTTGAAAAAATCAGCAGGAAACGTCGGCATCCTCTTCGACCTCATGGCGCCGATGGAGATGGCGCTCCACGTCCTCTTCTGCGTCCAATATCGCCGCCTTCTGAGTCGCCAAATTGTGAAACAACACAGTTTCAAGGTAAAAACCGCGCCATGCGAGAATTCGCGGTCAACGCGTTCCCGTTTCAGGCGCACCAAATCACCCTCGTGCAGGGCGTCTCGCAAACGATCTTTTGTCTGATTCCGAAGATGCTGCACCGCCTGAACACCACGTTCTTCGAGAAAAGGGTCGAATGGATCCGTCGTCTGACCTGGTACTATCAACTCTTCTTCTCGCTGCACATCCTGGTCACCTGCTCGTTCATGGTCTGCAAATTGTGCCTCCTGAAAAGACCGAAAGTGCACACCGTGTACAGTTCTAACCTGAAGAACTGAAGTGCGCGCCCGAATAAATAATTTTATGCATCTGCGAGCGCATTTCGAGAACATTGCTTCACCTTCTCAATGATGCCAACTCATCGCTTGTATTGATAGGCCCTGTTTTTGGAGCTTGCGACTAGTGGCAATCGAAAGTCCATTGATTCGGTCAATATCGACTCGAAAACAGAGATTTGTGGTTTGTTTCACGTTCCCACGGTTGTATCACTCCACAGCAAAGAGAATCGCTCGCTTTTTCAGAACAATAAAAGCCGCAATTAGCCACTTTAAATGAGAATGAGATGCTGGCTGTGGGAACTCAGCTTCTTTGTGATTCGTCTCTACTCTGCATTTCGCTCCATCCAATAAGGTGAATTCCATCCTCTAAAAACTCGTCTTGTCTACCGCCGAGTACAACTCAAAAGGCGATCTGAATCATTCTGTACTCCAAAGACCGAGTGCTCCAATTACTTTTTGCACAGATCGTGTTCGCCAATTGACGTTTTGGCCTCTTGGAGTTGTACTGAACTTGAAAGTACTTCGTACACTCATGATCGAACGCGTCAGCGCGGAATTGTCGCATCGAATCAGTTGCGCTCGAATACGGGCTTTGAAATGGCCGCTCCGAAACGTCGAAAGCGAAGAAACGCGGTAGGACTAATCGAACTATCGAGACGAGATAAACATTTCCAAATTTTATTGATTAAACGAGCTAAAAGCTTTACAAAGATGAGCAAAAGCTCAGTAAAAATGAGCTAAAAGCTCTACAGAAACTACGCGAACGAAACAAATAATGAAGAAACAAATAATGAAGAAACAAATAATGAAAAGAAACAAATATGTACAGTATTTACAGTATTTACAATTGGGGCAGCGGATGCATCACCAGGGCGCATCAAAGGACTTCTGGGCGCAGGCGGGCTTCTTCTTTTCATTTGGGCGCCAGATTGAGCGCATCAGAAGAGACAGAGCGCCGATTTCTTCCTTCTCAGCGTTCTCAACCTCAACTGGACTCTGTGTGTTGTCAACAGGAGGGGAAGCTTCATAGAAGGGGCAGCGCCAGACGGAGTCTTCGTCCACATCCATAGGAGAGGTGCCATCTGCGTCCTCTTCGTCGACCTCCATAGGGGACGAGTCATCGGTGAACCAGACGGCTTCATCCACCTCCATGGGGCACGAGAAGTCAATGTCCGGAAAACTTTCTTTGATCTCAACCGCAACTGGATTCTTGTGGTAATCGACAGAAGGGAAGGCAAGGCTGGGGAAGCATTGTTGTTCCATGGTGGAGCAGAGAGCAGCAGGGACGCGTGAAAGGCGGCTGGCGAGAGAGAGCATCTTCTTCAGTTTGCAATCGAATTCGAAAGTGAATGGCGACGGCCGAGGGCAACGATGCCGAGTTTTAGGCGAGGAAACGTTTGCAGAAAAGGTACTGTGTTGTTTGTGGGTCCCGAATGGAAAATTTAAATTTGAAACGTCATTTGAATGTTTTATTGCGAATAGAGCGGTTGTTTTTCGCTGTTTTCTCTACCAACAATGCAGAACAGTCAATAGCATCCCGCATTCGATCTATTAAATATGTGTAGAATCCGCATCCATCGCTCGACCGCTTCCGACAGGATTTACAGCTGAAAAAGCGTTGAAACGCGCTCTGTCGTTGTAGAGCTCGATCGCCGTATCACGTCTCGTACTCCTTGCGTCACAGGCGAGCTCATCCTCCGCATCCGCTTCACCGCAATCTGAATTTGCGCGCTGAAACATCTCACAAGCACGGAATTCCTGCACACGACACAAACTCGCTTGAATGCTTCGTCACGCAATTCTCTCACGCAATTCTTCTCATCTAACTACCGTGTGCTCAACGACACCAGGGCCCAACTGCTCAAACGCTCATTGTGGCGATCCGATGGCATCATGGAATTGTCCTCCACCGTCTGTTCTGCAGATTCTTCAGAAATTCGAGGAACAATTCGGTTCACGCGGTTTTCTGATTGACCCTGAAGTGCGCTCACAGCAGCAACGAGATGTTTCTGTTCACTTGTCCACTCCTTTCGTTTCATTCTCCGCGCCTCGTCTTTAGTCTCGCCACAACCCGTAAGCACAAATGTGGATCGTCTTCGGAGCTGCAAATTTGAGTTTTTCACTCTGCTGCGTAGGATTGCAGACGTCGAGGCGATTGAGTTTGCTTGTGCTCCAGAATAGGATCGCTCAAACGCGCCCTACTGTTTCGCCGAGCTTCCAATATTGAAAACAAAGATTTATGTTCTGGATAAAAATAAACATCTCGTTGATGCTGTGAGAGTAGCAGAAAGAGACGAATGGGAATTGGAAGACGGATAAGTTGGTGAAGAACTCATAGGATAATCTGCCATTTGTGGAGGAGACTGCATCCGAGGAGCTGCCAACCATGGACCATTCTCTGGAAGATCATCGAACGGGTTGCGGCATGCAGTAATGGTCCGCGCAAGTTGACGATACTGGAAATCAGCCCATATACGATCTGAGAAGCGTAATTGTGGTTCTTACCTGATGACGCATAAGTGTATAATTCATATGATTTGAAATTTCGACTTCGCTCGTTAAACGGAGCAAGCGATCACACGCGAACGAAGCCGCTTCACCAGATGATACCGGGAATGGGCAGGATGCCGAAGCCAAGCCGGCTGGGCCGGGATACCAAATGTGGAAATGGGAACTCATCTGAAACGAAACGTGATGTTGAATCGGAAATAATTTCATAAACATGACAGAGTTGAGCGCGCCGACGCAGAACAAAAACAACGGGGAATATTCGCAACACAAAAAGTCAAATGTAGAAGACATTACAAACAACTTCCGTTAAAAAACTGCTCGCAGCGGATTACTTGAAAAATCAGCAGGAAAATCCCTGTAATGCGAGAACGGCCTAGGCCAAGAATTGACTTCACGTATGTCGGATCGGCGCGACACTACAGATCGCGGCACTAATAAGTCGTGTCGCGCAATACGAAAATGGAGTTTTCCAGAAAAATAAGATTTGGAAGCTTGCGCACTGAAAGTCTAATGGGAAAGCACGAGGAAGCAAAGAAAATATCAGTATTTGAAACAACAAATAGTACTGGAGAGCGCACGGAGCGCGCAGGTGTGCGCGAGCAAAACACGAGGAAATGCGGAGGAGAAATATCAAATTCATGAATTCAAAACACGCAAAGCACAACAACTCTCGAAACTCGAACGCTCCATCGCTACGTGCAAATCGCGAGAAGTTTCGGCCCATGCCAACTCACTCTGCGTCTGACCAATCAGACTTGGGACGTTTTGCACGCACAAAAGGCGAGCGGCGAGCACTGTGAGTCAAGCAGCAGCAGCAGCAATGGCTCAATCCATCCCTCCAGGAGACATCACCACCCAGCCCGGCACGAAGATCGTCTTCAACGCCCCCTACGATGACAAGCACACCTACCACATCAAGATCATCAACGCCGGCGGCCGCCGCATCGGATGGGCCATCAAGACCACCAACATGAAGCGTCTCGGCGTCGACCCTCCCTGCGGAGTTCTGGACCCCAAGGAAGCCGTGCTGATGGCCGTCTCGTGCGATTCGTTCGTCTTCGGACAGGAAGACACCAACAACGACCGCATCACCATCGAATGGACCAACACCCCTGACGGTGCCGCCAAGCAGTTCCGCCGCGAATGGTTCCAGGGAGACGGAATGGTCCGCCGCAAGAACCTTCCCATCGAGTACAACCCTTGATTGTGTGTGTGATGTCAGATAATAAAATGTATTTCTTACGATTTCTTGTGTTGTCTTCTTCTAGTTGGTTGGTTCATCCGTCGCCTCGCTTCGAGGTTAGTCGTGTAGTTTTCAGGACGGTTCTTGAAGGAACCACGATGAATCAACTCAATTTGAATCGCGATTCGAAGAACAACGCAAACCCGGAATTCGCGGTCGCCGCAGAAACTCCAAAAGACCGTATTTATTACACGCGTTCTTGTTGTGGTTACACAAAAATACGCAATAAATAATATAAAATACATTTACTTTCCCATCGAAATCCCCTCCCCAAGAAAATCAGACTTGCTAAGAACCAATCGAAGGCGGGAAGTTCGAAAGTCCCAGCGGGTCGAGCGAGGAAAGCAAATCCTACAAGCAATAAAAAAATAACTGAGATAATTAAAAGTTCCTTCCTACCACATTTGATGAGAATTGATTCTTCTGTGCTGGTTGGACTTCCTGTGCCGCTTTGTTTGATACAGACTGCTGAACTGGTGTAGGAGCAGGCATATGAGAATTATTCAGCAGGGGCTGATGAGGTAACGGAGCCAATGGTGGCGGAAGATTCGGCACGAGTGGATCATTCATAAGGGAAGAAAGCAAATCCTAAAACCAGTAAATGACCATCACTGCGAACTCTGATTTATTACCACAGTGGACGTCAGGTGCACTGGCTGTTGAACTGATACAGGCGTGGCACCAGGCAGTTGGAAATGTTGTTGAATCGGACAGTTGTTCTGCATCGGCGTTGCCATTTGATGCCACGGTGAGGCACCAACCCCGTTCATAGAAAATCCAGATAAGTTTCCCACACCATTCGGTACAGGCTGTTGCACTGATAGAGGCGTGACAGAAGGCTGTTGGAACTGTTGTTGAGTCGGACGGCTGTTCTGCATAGGTGCTGCCATTTGATGCCACGGTGAGGCACCAACCCCGTTCATAGAAAATCCAGACAACTTTCCCACACCATTCGGTACAGGCTGTGGCACTGATACAGGCGTGACAGAAGGCTGTTGGAACTGTTGTTGAGTCGGACGGCTGTTCTGCATAGGTGCTGCCATTTGATGCCACGGAGAGGCACCAGCACCGTTCATAAATCCAGACAAGTTTCCCAGAGCACTCGGTACAGGCGTGGCAGAAGGCTGTTGGACCTGTTGTTGAGTCGGACGGTTGTACTGCACAGGTGCTGCCATTTGATGCTGCGGTAAGGCACCAACATCGTTCATTGAAAATTCAGTTCCCAAAGCCTTCGGTACAGGCTGCTGCACTGATACAGGCGTGGCAGAAGGCTGTTGGAACTGTTGTTGAGTCGGACAGTTGTTCTGCATCGGCGTTGCCATGGGATGCCACGGTGAGGTACCAACCCCGTTCATAGAAAATCCAGACAAGTTTCCCACAGCACTCGGTTCAGCCTGCTGCACTGATACAGGCGTGGCAGAAGGCTGTTGGAATTGTTGAGTCGGACGGCTGTACTGCACATGTGCTTCCATTTGATGCTGCGGTAAGGCACCAACACCGTTCATTGAAAATTCAGTTCCCAAAGCCTTCGGTACAGGCTGCTGCACTGATACAGGCGTGGCAGAAGGCTGTTGGAATTGTTGAGTCGGACGGCTGTACTGCATATGTGCTTCCATTTGATGCTGCGGTAAGGCACCAACACCGTTCATTGAAAATTCAGTTCCCAAAGCCTTCGGTACAGGCTGCTGCACTGATACAGGCGTGGCAGAAGGCTGTTGGAATTGTTGAGTCGAACGGCTGTACTGCACATGTGCTTCCATTTGATGCTGTGGTAAGGCACCAACACCGTTCATAGAAAATTCAGTCCCCAAAGCCTTCGGTACAGGCTGTTGCACTGATACAGGCGCACAAGGCTGCTGGAAATGTTGTTGATCCGGACGGCTGTTCTCCATCGACATCTTGCTTCGATAGAACGCCAAGTAGTCACCTGCTTTTGGTCTTGATTTCCGATCTGGTATATTTCTGACTTGGGGCGGATGGCCTGGTATGTTCGGCTCAGTAGGCGGGCGGTTGGTAGCAGCCCCGAAGAAGTTCATCGTCTCGCTAGTTTCTCTTTCCAATTGCATCGCTCGCATTCTGTCTTCAATAGCTCTTTGCCTCTCCTCCTGACCCGCTTTTTCCTTTTGACCTACAAAAACAATTTTCATGTGATAGGTAGAAGACTACGCTTATTGACTTACAAACTGCTTCCATGGTGGCGATAGGTGACTCCAACTCGTTCGCCTTTTTCATCAGCTGATCGTAGAAGTTCAAGCCCGCACCGGCCTTCGTATTTACGTCAACGAACACAACATAGGCATTAATCAACGTTAAAATTTGTTCCGAGCGTCTAAAGCAATGCCGACAAGTCAAAATCTAGCACAGATCTTCGCACCTGTGAGATAATTCAATAGCTTCGTGTCGCACACTCGCGTAATTGGCATTCGCTTCAGTGAGCACTTGGAGGATTTTGTCTTGAGCGTTCAAATTCTGATCTATGACCGCAATCAGCTTGTCGTGTTTCTGAAGTTCCTTGTCGAAGAGCAACGAATTATCTTCGTGCTTCTCGGCGAGCAATTTCCCAGCGATCTCATCTCGCTGTAAATCATCTTTTAACGAATCGAGAAGTTGCATTCGCTGAAGTCGCATCTCATCAACTTTGTCCAAAACACGCTTTAATTTCCGACCGTCTTCACTGTCAGCCAATTTCGGAACCGTACCAACTAGCATTCTCTTCAGTTCATAGAGTGGCAACGAAAGTTTTCGGATGTTTTCCGATTGATCAGCGATCGCGTTTTGGAAATCAGTATTGCCGTCCCTAGGGAGCAGACGATTAAACGAAACTTTCAGGTTGCATCATACCGGTATTTTCCATGAAGAGTAATGTATTCCGACAACTTCTGAGAGATCACTTGATAACCCTTATCGGAAGTCTGAAATGATTATTTTCAATTGTCAGTAAAGGTTTTTAATAAATACCATTTCAGGAAGGTCAATTCTGTCAATTCTGACCTTCAAATCATTCAGTCTACCTTCGACTTCTCTCGAACGATCGCCAACTTCATGAAGTTTGTTCAGAATCTCAGCGAACACTTCAGGTTGGGCTGAGAAATAAGCGCTAGCTTCCAGCAGGTCATCCGGAAGAGTAATCTCGTCAGGCTCTCTGTCAATGTTGATCTGATTCAATTCAAGTGCAAACAGGTAGTTTCTGAATCAACCATTAAACAGTTGTTACAAACCAGAAACATACTGTAATTCGTTGTCCTTAATATCGATCCGGTCCTCTATCTTCCTTTTTAGCTTCGACTTCTCTTCTTCGTACACCGACACAGATCGGATGACAGTAACAGGTAATAGCTGAGAAAACAGGTCGTCGCCGAGAACTGACCGGTCCTGAGGATCAAAAGCGATCGGTTTGATAAGAGATTTGCCTTCCGGAATCTCCAAATCTTCAAACTTCGGTACGCGGTCGTGGTAGATAAAATCGTTTTCCTTTGCGGCGTTCGTCTGTTTCCCCGTGATTACTTCAAACGCAAAATGCACTGCCTGCTTCAAGCTCTCTCTTTTGTCCTTCTCAGCAAACTTCTGGGCCGTTTTGATCAAATCCAAAGCAATGTTATAGTGAGCCAAACGAATGCCCATCTTCTGTTCTTCGTCAGCTTGTATGCCAAGATACAAATGTCCGATGGCGTTGTAGAGATTCGACTTGACGTTGCAGGTTCGCACCCATTCCTTGAACCGGGAAGACGACACGACTTCCGACACGCTACTCACTTCCAAATGGACCTTGCAACTGTGATAACTATCTCGGAGGAAGAATGCCAGGGTCGCCACGACCACCGACTTCTTGTGGTCAATCATACTTTTTTCGAGGATGCATTCTTGCGCTTGATTCTGAATTTCGGAAACTTCACATTTCTCAACTTTTTCAACTGACAACTCACCAGGAGCAAATTGATGTACCAAGTGAGGATTGCGTTTTCAAAGTCCATCGTGGCAAATTTGTTCAGATTCATCTCATCGCGGAGGAATTTCAGCGGCCATGCGGCAAGCTGGAACTGCATGAATGCGTTCTTGATGCTCTAAATCGTGTGGCCTAATAAAAACATCGATTGGAATGTAAATCGTACATCTAAGTCAACTCTCGATTCATTGACGCCGATCGACGCATGAAGAACGCCGATGTTGTAGAGAATACAGGCAAGCTCGAAATTGATGTCATCGAAAACAGCCGGCGTCGGCATCTCAAGAGTGCGATCGAGCCAGGCGAAAGGGACTGCCACCAGATCTCCCTCCTCCATCGGGAACCGCATCTTTAGCATGAGCATCTGTGCGTAGTAGCGGCGCATTACACAGATCGTCTCCTGATCGGGGACAAATCGACAGATTTGCTGAAATGACCCATGAAAACGCTGAATGCGCCTGGAAACGCACATTTCTCATGTTGTCTATTTCGTTGAGCGCTCCATCAAACTGCGAGGGATCCGCCATGTAGTGCTCAGCAATGTACTGAAAGTCCGCGTGATTATTATTGCTATTTACTTAACCGCACAAACCTGCTTGATTTTGGTAGAGAATTCAGGCGCTAGCCCGGCGGCGGCAATTTTGATGTCCGGGGCGAGCATCGGCACCCGTGGAATGCCCTCCATCTCGTTTCTGAAAGCGAAGGAATGACGAATTGAAGAATCGCGGACGCGCGTCTCGTCCCCATAGAGACAACGAACAGCTGATGATGCGCTTGTCCGTTATCGATGTGGGTGGCCGTAAACAACGAACAACTCGGGGACGATCGAAGCCGAAGCTGCAATTTCGAAACAAACGAATCGATTCCATTTTTCGTTCCGCAAAACGCGATTTTCGCGATAAATCGCGAGAAAGACGAACAACGAAACGAGAAGCGCTCGGAGCGGCGGAACCGAGCGAGACCAACTACTGCAGCGTCAACGCGTGGCGCACACTGCGCGGTCAGTGTCGCTTCGATGACGCGAAAGTGACTCACAATGGTTGCGATGCGTTGGTCGTCCGCCAGTCTTTTTTATGGACTGACTATTAGAATTGTGAGCTGCTAGAAGCGAGGAAGCAGCGAAATTGTTGGACATGACGCGCTGTTGGTGATTATCGGCGTTTTACAGTCGGTAACCGACTGTCGGTTTCAGCTGCGCCATAACGATTGTCAAACACGGCAGAATGCGCAGGTAGTCGCGTCAGGACACCAAATTACTCGTCTCTTCTCGTGCGAAATTTTAACAACAGCAAATTAGGTCCCTGACGCATTCCACCGTCTGTGACATTTGCGGATTGTTATGGCGCAGCTGAAACCGACCGGTACTGCAATTCGTTCACACCAGTGATGTGTGATGTTGCGAGTGTCGGTCTGGTCTTCCGCTGAACATTAAAAAATCCTTAAGAACATGATTTGCGTCAACAAGCTAGCCTTTTTAATATTGTCGTTTCTGTCGCAGTGCCGTGTTAGATAGCGCCTGCCGTCAGTTCTGGTCAAATGGCTGGCAACTTTGCAAGCATTCTCGATATGAACTGTTGACAGAATGCTTGTATAGGACTGCTGCTGAATTAACATTCCTGAACATTAGTCGCGATTTCGAAGAAGAACGCGACTCCGGAATAAATTTACTTCGCGGTCGCCTCAGAAACTCCAAAAAGATCTATTGCGAGGGTCAATTTCTTTTGCGTAAGTGTAAAAGTGTGATCGAGATGTTGTTGTTGTGAAGAAACAACGAAAGCGAGGATGCAACCGCTCGCAACCCTTCGACACCTACACAACCGAATCTCACTCGCCCGATCACTCTCCGCGTAATTGTTCTCCTTCTGGCGAACGCATCAACGTGCGTCGTCCATCATCTGAGAAGAACAACGACATATGGCACGCTGCGAATCCACTGCACACGGGAAGGAACGACAATCTCGGAGATCAGAAGCGAATTAATGGCGCCGACGACAAGAGACGTGTGAAAAGTCCCATCCAATCGTGCTATTTTAGGCATTTATGCGGTAATCTGTGGCTACGAAGGAAACAACTCATATTACGCAAAGAAGTTTAGTTGACAGCAACGATAATTAATTAGAATTGATAAATAAACATTTATTTTTAATTTATAAGCTCCTTGAATAACATAAATAGTGGAGAAAGCGAAGAAAACAAAAAACAATGGATACCACCGCTCTGTCACGTTGTGAAAGGTTCAAATGACTATTCAAATTTGAAATGTCGTTTCGGGACCCAGTCCAAACACAGTACCTGTCTGAAAAAACGCGGTGTCTGGGCCTAAACACTCGCACTGCGTCCAATCAACGCCGATTTCATCCGAAGTCGAACGCTCACTGAAGCAAACTGTTGAACACCGCTCTCAGACGCCACCCACAGCTCTCACACGCCAACAACAACTCAAACATGGGACACCGCCCCGCTCGCAAGCCCCAAGCGCCCGCTCCTGCCGCAAAGCAACAGAAGGACGACAAGGCCGCTGTCGTTTCCCGCGCCTTCCTCAGGCTGCGGATGTCGACGCAGTCACAGTCAAGCCTCGCTTCTTCAAACCGAAGACTGCTGGCCACAAAAGCCCCCGCGCAGATGTCGACCACCGCGGACATGAAGAAGACAACGAAGACTGGACACAGGTGGAAGCTCAGCTGAAGCCGAAGACATTCCAAGGCCGCAGACACCGAAACAACACCCGCGCCCAGGTCGTCCGCAAGAACATCCCTGCTGCAGTCGCCAAGAACATCACCGCTCCAGCAGTCGCCAAGAACATCACCGCTCCAGCAGTCCGCAAGAACATCCCTGCTCCAGCGGTCGCCAAGAACATCCCTGCTCCAGCGGTCGCCAAGAACATCCCCGCTCCTTCGGTCACCAACGATGCGCCTGAGAAGAAGAAGACGCGCCGCGGTCAACGCAAGCCGCGTCCGCGGAAGAACCAGGCCGCCTCCCCTTCTGTCGATCATCAAAAGGATCCAGATGTGGTTGAGAAGAAGGAACCTGAAGCAGTCGCCCCGGACATGGACGCCGCCTCCCTTCTGTCGATCATGAAAAGGATCCAGATGTGGTCGAGAAGAAGGAACCTGAAGCAGTCGC
>MQUG01003203.1:0-60908 GCA_007213375.1 Steinernema feltiae
AAATGTGGCGGAATCGAACTCACAGACAACGTACCAACTTTCCCAACATTACGCTGGACCTTATTTGTACATCTTCAATGGCCGCGGAGTTCTTGCAGTAAGCGCGCCTTCTTCTACAGCTCTCGTAATTGCAATTGCAGGGCGACAGCGGCGGTCCGGTGATCAACTTCGAGAAGAATCCTTTCACGCAGCAATCGAAGCGCGGCAGATCGGAATCATCTCCACCCGCGGAGATGGTAAACTAATTCCCGATGTTCACGTTAGAACTTCGTCTACTGCACGTGGATCACCGAAGTCACCGAAAACACCTTCTTGTGCTCTTTCGTGCTTTGAGGACATCACAATATGGTCTATCCACCGGAGTCAGCTTCCGACTTCATTTCGGTGAGTGATTTCGTTGAGTGAACGGCCCCAGGCAATTCGCGGCGGGAACCCTGTTGGCGCTATTGTACGCGCACAAAAACAGCCGCTATTTCAACGAAGAACGTTGCGATTGCGTCATATTGTGTCATAAATGCAGTTTAAACCTGCACAACTCGCTGGAGATAGCGAAAAGTTGCTGAAATCTCTCCCAGCAACTCAGAATCATAGTTATACTATAGCGCCAACAGGGTTCCCGCCGCGAATTGCCTGGGGCCGTTCACTCAACGAAATCACTCACCGAAATGAAGTCGGAAGCTGTCTCGTGGATAGACCATAAATAAATGAAGCAATCAGTTACTAAATGACGCGCGCATCAACCCTTTGGATTTTTAACAGTGCCGAGCGAGAGCCTTAGCACTCTGCTCTAGCGCCGTTGTATTAAGATCTTAGTCCTAGGCGCAACATCCCGCGTTGCTTTTTCGCTCCATTCGCGTACGATTCAAGAATTGAATTTTGTTTCACTAGGTTTTCATTGTAAAGCATTCCAATGCCGGCAGCATGAGCATCACGACTCTTACTTTTATCGTCCGTGAACGAGCGTTCAATACCCGCGGCGATTCGAAAGCCCGAACGCGAGAATTTCGTTCACATTACGTCAAAATCTTCTCCTGTACAGTTGAATTGTTGAGATTTGCATCAATTTTTGTGGAATTTTGCAGGAATACTGACTGGTTTATGGCTGGATTGCGTTCGAGTGATTTTAATGAATCGCGGCGCTGAGGCTAATGGCACAAGTAATGAACGGCAAGAGTCGACTCCGAGTGAAAATACCTAACATTTTACAAAACAATACAACTGCATCTACAAATAGCAGGATAACAATGTTATTTAGTCCATTAATCGGATCTCAAAGTCCCTCTTGGCACGACTCCTCATTCTTTTCGCGCTCAATACGCTCACGTTCGTTCAATCCGGGCATCCTCGGCCTTCTTGTCAGCCTTGATTTTCTCGTCAGCCTCGTCGGCAGCGTTGAATTCCGCGAATTCTTCGATCATTCGTTCGATCTCTTCCTTTGACAAGCGGCCCTTGTCGTTGGTGATGGTCAGTTTTTCGCGATTTCCTGACGACTTGTCTTCAGCTGAGACGGTCAGGATTCCGTTGGGGTCAATGTCGAAAGTGACCTCAATTTGAGGAACACCACGAGGAGCTGGAAGGATACCAGAGAGCTCGAATTTTCCGAGAAGATTGTTGTCCTTGGTCATCTCGCGTTCACCTTCAAACACCTAAGCAAGCATTGGACGTCAAAAGAGAGTCAAATCTTACCTGAATCAACACGCCTGGCTGGTTGTCAGCATAGGTGCTGAAAGTTTGCGAAGTCTTCGTAGGAATCGTCATGTTGCGCTTGATGAGCGCGGTCATAACACCGCCAGATGTTTCGATTCCAAGCGATAGTGGAGCGACGTCAAAGAGAAGCAAATCCTGTATAGCGTCGCTCTTGTCGCCAGAAAGAATGGCGGCTTGAACGGCAGCTCCATAAGCGACGGCTACATCCGGATCGATGCTCTTGTTGAGTTCTTTGCCGGAGAAGAAGTCGGAAAGGAGCTTCTGGACCTTAGGGATACGCGAAGAACCACCGACAAGGACGATTTCGTGGATCTGGGACTTCTCCATCCTGGCGTCGCGAATGGCCTTCTCCCGTCCATGGTGTTGCGGAACAGATCGGCACAGAGCTCATCGAAGCGAGCACGGGTGATGTTCGTGTAGAAATCGATTCCATCCTTCAAAGAATCGATCTCAATGCTGGAATAATTCATCAAAAATACACTGAAAGCAGATCGGAAATTTACCTCGCTTGAGAATGAGCTCGATAAGGTTCGTTTCGCGCGTTCGCAAGCGGTGCGCAGACGTCGAAGAGCTCGCGCATCCTCCGATAGATCCTTCGTGTACTTCCGCTTGAATTCGGCAGCAAAGTGATTCACCATTCGGTTGTTGAAGTCTTCGCCCCCGAGATGCGTGTCGCCTGCGGTAGACTTCACATCGAAGATGCCGTCTTCGATGGTCGTGATAGTGACATCGAAGGTGCCGCCTCCCAAATCGAATATCAACACGTTACGTTCTCCTTGGCTCTTCTTGTCCAGCCCGTACGCAAGGGCGGCAGAAGTAGATTCGGAGGTGATGCGAAGCGGTTTGAGCCCCGCAATGTGAGCGGCGTCTTTGGTAGCCTGACGCTGACTGTCGTTGAAGTTTGCGGGAACGGTAATGATGGCGTCCTTGACTGGAGCTCCCAAGTAAGCTTCAGCGGTCCTCTTCATCTTCACGAGATTCATCGACGAAATTTCTTCTGGCGTGAAGGTCTTCGTTTCGCCCTTGAATTCGACTTGAATCTTCGGCTTGCCGTCTTCGCCCTTGATGACTTTGAACGGCCAATGCTTCATGTCATCCTGTACAGCTGCGTCGTCAAACTTGCGTCCGATGAGGCGTTTAGCATCTGGAAAAGTGAGTGAATCTCTGAATCGAATCGAACCTACCGAAGACCGTGTTCACTGGGTTCGTATCAACCTGATCATGAGCGTCATCACCGAGAAGACGTTCTTGATCGGTGAAGGCGGCATACGCGGGCGTCTTGACCTTTCCGTGCTCGTTCTCTATGATCACCACTTTGCCGTCCACGACGACAGCGACGCACAAATGTGTGGTGCCGAGGTCGATCCCGACAGCGTTGTGTTTCGGCATCTTGAATGCTCGGCTTCTGAAAGAGAGCGTTCAATTAGATGCTCGGGAAGATTAAAAATAAGTGGCTGCAAACAGCGCAATTTGGCGGCTGAATTAGGCGGCTGCATTCGATATACGAGAATGTTCGCGGCGAGATGCAGCTTATTCAATGCGCTGCAATGAATCTCTGAATGTGAGCTCGGTGTTTCCGCTCATTGAGCGACTCCCGGTAAGAATTCGTATTTATTGCGCACGATTCAATGCGCTAACAATTCTTCCAATCGACAGAACGAACCTGAAGAGCACTGCAGTTCCATCATCATCAGCAAACGAATCCAGATCGCTCTCTGTTATCAATCGTCCTTCTCGACACCGATTTGAAGAGCGAACAAAAAGCGCCACTTGCAAAATTGCGGAAAAAGTGACTTTTACTCCTCTTAGGAGCGTCTGCGTCCCATTGATAAGCACCTCGCCAGTAGCTGCTTGTCACTGTCTTACAAAATGTGGATCCGCGGCCTCCTCGCAGCGCTCTGCCTCTCACTCGCTCTCGCCTCGCCCGAAGGGAATCGCTCTGATGTCTCCGAACTCGTGAGTTTTCCATGTCTTGGTGATTTCTCAATGAAAGCATTTTAGATCTACGGGGGAATCAAGCAGGAGCTCCCATTCCCCCCTTTGATGGTCATTGAATGTTCCCGTCCGAAATTCAAATCTTCAATTTGTGGAGCAACGCTTTTGAACGAGAATTACGTCCTCACTACGGCGCAATGCGCCAATTCAATGCTCTCATGCGTGAACGACGTTACCGTATACGCGGGCTTGGCGCATCTGGGCGACAAGAACTTGGAGCACCCGGTTGTCCAGAGAAGCAAAGTCACGAGCTTCGCCGTCTATCCCGATTATGATCCCGCCAAACTGTATCTCCACGATATCGCCATCGTCAAGGTAAAAACGATCTATCGTTTTTCGACGTAAATTTCCGCATTTTCAGCTTGCGACCCCGTTCCAGTACACTCCCAAGATTCAGCCGACCAAGATCTACGTGACCGGATTCGACCTTCCGACCGAAATTCCGAATCAGAGCGTTTCGATCTATGGATTTGGATATCAAAGTACGGTAACTATGAGTGCATGCAGTGTACGTTGACTTATTTAAGGTGTGAAATCTAAAACTAAAGACAACCGTTTGTACCGCGCCGACACGACGATTGTGAATCGCGAAGAGTGCAAGTAAGAAGATGGAAATAATTCTTATAATTTTCGTTTTCTTTAAAGTAAAATCGTGCGAAAAGAAGATGCGAAGAATCCCGAAATAACGCTCAACATCATCTGTACATCTTCAAATGGCCGCGGAGCTCTCGGGGTAAGCGCTGCCTTCTTCCACAGCTCTCGTAATCACAATTGCAGGGCGACAGCGGCGGTCCGGTGATCTACTTCGAGAAGAATCCTTTCACGCAGCAAATCGAAGCGCGGCAGGTCGGAATCATCTCGCATCGTTCCAAAAATCCATCAACTCCCGATGTTCATGTAAGAACTGCTTCCTACTGCACCTGGATCTCGACAGTCACCAAATACACCTTTGTGTGTTCTTTTGTGGTTTGAGTTGATTGGATGATAAACGAGTCAGGAAAGCGAAGAGTTGCCGGTTGCAGTCATTCCTGAGTTTCACCTGTAGATCGCAGAGCTGCATTCTGCGGCTCAAAACGACGTTTACTGGTTGCGTGAGGCGTTTCGACGGCATTGCAACTGACGTGGCAGCCGACACGTTTTCTGAATTGTTCGCTATTATCAGTTGATCGTCGCTCTGGCTTGTGATCCGCAGAAATTTACGACCTGTCGCACGCAGTAACGAACAAAGATTGCACAATCAGATGTCTTTTTCTTGCAAAGATGGCAAAAATGTGACTTCAATCTCCGCTGCACCAGCGAACATAAGCAGCTAACTCGCCTTCCACCTATCACTGACTTCACCGTGTGGATTCACGAGCTCCTCGGAGCACTCTGCCTCTCGCTCGCCTCGCCCGAAGGGAATCGCTCTGATGTCTCGGAACTCGTGCGGCAGCTCCTAGGCCTAAGCCTATTGCAGTAACCCAAGGCATCCAGAAAATAATTCGAAAATTGCCGCTTTATTGTGCCTATTCGGTTTTGTTGGGGTTTTTCTCTCGGGTTTTTATCTCCTATAATGGTTCAACACTTGGCCTTGTTAATTACGATCCCTCTCCACTGTGACTCAAAAACTCTCCTCAGATCTACGGATGAATCAAGTAAGAGATGTTTTCGATAGGAAGCAACCCTGACGTGCACGTTGGAAACATCTGCCTGAACTGGCGCTCATCTGAAACTAAAAGACACAGAACAGAAGTTCTCTGTTCGCGTTATCTCGCTCGCTGTTATCAGTCGATCGTTGCTCTCGACTGTTCTACACGCAACCAGGCACAAAAACAGAGAGCACACAAGGAAGGAGATCACCAGGAAGGTCATTTTTTGTGAAAACGCGAAAAAATGATTTTTACTCTCCGTATCATTGATATTTCTTTGTCAGTCGGTGATCTCCACTGTGATATCTCTGATAGTAAAACTACAACAAAGCGCGCTTCAGCCAGCGCAAGAAACGAGTGCAAAAACGGTCTTCTTTGTTCGTGGGTCCGGTTGTCCTCTGCCTAGATAAGCGCCCCCTCGCCTCGCACTCATCACTGACTTCACCATGTGGATTCACGCGCTCCTCGGAGCTCTCTGCCTCTCGCTCGCCCTCGCCTCGCCACCAGGAAACCGCTCCGATGTCTCCGACCTGGTAAATTCAATCCATCTCTAGCCGCCAAACTAATTTTCGACATTCAGATCTACGGAGGAACAATCCAGAACGTGCCATTCCCTCAGCTGATGACCATCTTCCATTACCGTTTCGGATATCAGTGCGGAGCATCGCTTCTCACCCAACGATTCGTCCTGACAGCGGCGCATTGCTTGGCCAACGTCACACCAGATGAGATCACGGTGGTCGCTGGACTCGCGTGGTTGGATGACACGAGTCTGCCGCCTCCGTTGGTCCAGGCGAGCAAAGTGACGCGGATCACGATTCATCCCGACTACAAGGGCAATCAGGACGCGCAGCAGGGGAACGACATCGCGATTCTGCAGGTGAGGCGCGCGCGCGATTCTTCTGATTCTCTCCGTGATTGCAGCTCGCAACGCCGTTCACGTTCACGAACAAGATCAAGCCGGTGCAGATGACCTCAAACGATTGGCAGACGGAGCAACCCCGCGCGCCCGTTTCTGTCTTTGGATTCGGACCCACGAAATGTAGGTCCAAATGCCGTATCGTTCGCTTCAAAACGGAATTTTCAGTGCCGTTCGATCCGCAGGAACGCAACAAGAATCTCCTCCGCGCCGACACGACGATTTACGACCGTGGAGACTGCAGGTGCCGCCGTTCCCTAACGCTCTTTTGAGCGTCTTTAATCCGATTTTTTAGCTTTGTTTACGAGCAATTTTTCCAACAAACGCTGAACTATCAGTTTCTCTGCACGGACGCCGATCAACGCGGAGTCTTGAGCGTAAGAGTCCATATTTATGCTCAATTCACAAATTTCTCAATTGCAGGGAGACAGCGGCGGGCCACTGATCAGTTTCAGAGACGGCGTAGCGTGGCAGGTTGGAGTCGTTAAAGGCGGTCACTACGAGTATCGTCTGCCTTCGCTGTACATGCGGACTGCGGTCTATTGTCCGTGGATCGAGAAAACGACCAAGCACACCTTCCTTTGCACGACGACCGACGCGAAAATGTCCTAAAGATGAAGTTTGATAAATGATTTGAACGCATTCAATACAACTAACTAATCGTTCTCCATCAAATCGCGATTCATCGCCACATTCGTCAGAGATTCGGAAAACTCGTTTTGAAACTGCGACAATTGATGTTTCTGGTGTTAAGTGCTCAAAAGCCCATTAACTGCATAGCAACGCAGCTCTTTGACTGCTGCACCTAAACGCAGCGCCATTAGCTGCGAGCAATCACTTAATTCATTCAATAAAAGCGCTCTCCGCAAGCGATGCGATCAATCTGGCTCCAATGAAGCTCCTTCGCGCCCTCCTCCTCCTCTGCGTCCTCTGCTCCTTTTCCGTCTTCTCATCGCCGATGCCCCAAAAGCGACGAGGTCGTTCGACGACGGCATGGCGACTGTGCAAGCAGTGCTGAAGAGAAACGAAGCTATCGGCGCCAAAAACGAGCGCGAAAAAGCGTCGATTGCGTGCGTTCGCGAGTGCATCAAGTGCGAGGACAGCGCCTGTCTCTTCCCGTGCTACAATCGCTGCGTTCGGAAGTGGCGGAGAAGTTGAATTTGTCAGATATTGAAATTTGATAAAGGAATGTGTTGTTGCTCCTCACTTGGGGAATTTCGTGTTGTAAAACTCTGCAAATAGGTCAAAAAACGATCAATTCGCTGTCTCCTCGTACTTGCCGTCACGTCTTGTGCACTTCTCAGTCTTCTCCCTTTCCTGATGGTTTCATCTGCTCAAGCCAGTGCCGCCTTCAGTGACGTAGTCGTTGATGCCCGCAACGGCATAAATGACTCTGTGCGGCGAGAGTACGGTCCACATTTGGCGTAGGACAGCTCCAGGCACTCGAATTATTGTCAGAGGCCATCGAGGAGTTGGCAGCTCAAGTGCAAAAAATGCACTTTCATCTGCTTATCACTGGGCTTTGTTTCATTTCGATCTATCCGTTATCAGTAGAGCTGACTGCTTAGACGCTCCTACAACGCAACCCGCACTCCGTGTTTGAACTCACTTGTTCACTCGTCTGCCCGCACAATGTCGCTTCCGCTGCTCCTTGGAGCACTCTGCCTCTCGCTCGCCACCGGTTTGCCTCGAGAACATCGCCCCGATGTCTCCAACCTGGTAGGCTTTGCTTGTTGCGACCTCCTCAAACACACAAAGCCTAGATCTACGGAGGCGTAGCTGAGCAGGAACCTTTCGCGCCCTTCATGGTCTTCCACGACGCGTCAAGCGGACAATTCTGCGGAGGAAGCCTTTTGAATCAAAATCACGTCCTCACCGCGGCGCACTGCGTTCACAACAGGACGATCAGTGCGATTACCATCTACGCCGGTTTGTCGCACATGGGAGACACGAACTTGGAGCATCCGCTGGTCCAGGTGAGCGCGATCAAGAGCGTAACGATTCATCCCAAGTTCCATCGACCGCTGCTGATCCACGACATTGCCATCGTTACTGTAGGCGCTCATTTAGCGCTAAAAAGTGGACTTAGATCGTCTGATTTCAGCTCGAAACACCGTTCCAGTACACGTCCAAGATCCAGCCAATCAAGATCAACGTCAACGACTGGGCGACGGAGATTCGCGGCCAGACGGTTTCTCTCTTCGGCTTCGGTCTCACGGAATGTAGGATTCACTATCTTGGCGCTTGTGAAATCGCCTTTTAGGGCCGGCCAAATGGAATAGGAACAAATTGCTCAATCGGGCCGATGTCGCCGTCGTCGATCGAGAGGATTGCAGGTAACCGTGACGCCCGATGCAAACGCATTTCTCGTTGAATTCAGGAAGAGCTGGGAAGCCAGCGACGTTCATTTGGAGGTGAATTTTGAGAAAATCTGCACGTGGGGCCAGGGAAAGGGAGTTCTTCAGGTACGTTAACCAAAACTGCTTGGAAATTGACATTTCTCGTTTTGCGCAGGGTGACAGCGGGAGTCCGGTGATCTTCTTCCAACTCGATCTTCTCACAAACCGACTCGAAGCGCGACAAGTCGGCGTCATTTCCGGTGGAGATGCGAAACGTCAGAACGTTCCGGACGTTCACGTGAGAGCGTCGTCCTACTGCGGCTGGATTACTGAAATTACAAAGTGGTCATTCGTATGCTCTTTGTGAATATTTTGTGATAAGAATATAAATAATGGACATACAGACAAAAGTTCGAAAATGGTAATTGCCTCAACAAAAGCAAAAGCGCCTGTCCTCCAATCCGTCAACAGGTTCGGATGAACCGTGATGCAACCTACATTATTTCGATTCTTCGCTGCAGCTGCAGCACATGGTGGACTACTTACTTACAGAACTTAATATTTATTAGCATAAGATAATAATTACAATAACGACTAAATAATGTCTACGATTTTATAGAATAGGCCTCAACAAGCGCTCGGACCCGAACAGCGACGACAGTGATCGGATGACCCGAAATTCTCCCTAAATTTCATCGATTACAGACGGATCAGAGCTCCTAGATCACTCACTCCAGATTTAATGGACTTTCCTCCAAGCCAATGTATCCGCCTCTGTCCAACTCGTGCAGCCATTTCGTCAACAATCGAAACTTTGAGTGATTCGGGCGCTAAAAGCAGATTCACCAGAAGTAAAAATAACACAAGTTACCGTATCAATGCCGAGTCGAGTGCGAAGATCCTTCATTTGATAACTCTGAGCATTTCCGTGATCGCGGAGACAGAACAGGAACCTAGAGGATATTGTTAGAAAGTTTTGAATACTGCGGACCTACCATGCCACGCGGTAGAAACCGTGTTCAGAGATCTTGGTGAAGAATTTCGAGAGCTTTTCGCGCACCTTCACTGGACAATCTTTCAGGCAACGCTCGAGCTTCTGTCCGCCACGCTGCCAGATGAGTGAGGCCACAAGTATTGTGTGCACGAGAACAAAGATCGATTCAGAATGAAACTCTTCCACGTGTTCCTGGTAGATCAGCCCATTTGACACAAATTTCTTCGCGGTTTCAGTCAACAGGCGGACGTAAAGAGATGTGGATTTCAGAGGCGAAGTCAGCGCTCGGACGACGAGCGCGGTGATCACTTTCTCGGGGAAAAGCGGACGTTCATTTTCGGTGAGCGCACTGTACGTTTTCCAATTGATCACATTGTATCTCTTGACTTGAAGGTCTTTGTGTGAAATCGAGTTCAGGAGCACCGTGAGGTCTCTGTCGAGCTGAAACCTTCGTTGTTTGTGGCAGAAAAACTCCAAAATTACCCGAGGAGCGGTTGGAAATTGCACAAACATCCATCCGACTAGCGTTTTGAGCTCGATCGGCGCCGATTTCAAGGTTTTACCAAACTTTCCTCGATCGACCGCGGTCGGCAGAAGCTCTCTTGGCTTCAAGTGGATTCGGGTCACGGGTGGCGTCACTGGCTTACCATAGTTTTCGCTGAAATCAGGGCATTCAAATCAACGGTGAAAGCGCTGAACTCACTCATCATCCGAATATCGCTCCGAAATGCACCACAACCCTCTTTCGTGAATTTTATAGAGTTTCGCAAGAATTTTGCGAGCGAATCCGCAATTACGTTGATTCTGAAAAATTACTGAAGTAATGTATAAGAAGTTAAAAAGCCTTACAAACTGGAGCAACGCATGCGAGAAGATGTCAATCTGTCTCCTTTCCCTCACGAGCCCGTAATTATGAAGTTCGCCCAAGAAACTGCAAGCAAACAAAATGAGAACACCGCTAGACGCAATTAAACCGCATACCACAGAATGTTCACAATGGTTTGCTTCTCACATCGAAAGGAAATTCGTAACTTTGACTTTTCAATCAATTGGTTGAGGGCGTTCCCCGTGATACCCGCTAGGTAAAAGGATAGGTCGTACCTATCACAAAAATTCTCTCGTCGAAGCGAAAGTTGCTTGAGCAACGCAACATATGTGCGATTCAGCATCTCTTCAGACATCGCTCGACGGGCAATAAAAGCCCACGCCCAGCCAGCAACGATGGAGTTGTAGGTAGTAAAACCGCCGTTCATACGGATAAGCTCGTCAAAGCTAATTGTGATTAGTTTGACGGTATTCTTTACGGTGTTGAAAGTACACGCGTTGACGTAGAATGCAATCCTTCGAGACACCTAAACATCTAACTGGAATAGGGCTGATTCGTTTTTCCCTTACTATCTGTTGGGCGTTGGTCGCTGGAATCGGTTTGTAAGGCTTCAGACAACGATGCCGCTCCCATGGCTTCACTGGAACGCTTCGAGGCTGCTTTTTCACTTCCGATTGACCTTTTTTGAAACTGCAGCCCTCTTCTTCGCGAGCTTCGTTGGACGGACACGTGGATTACTGGTGCATTTGACCGATTCCTCCTTCGATACCACTACTTCCGACGACATCATCGTTTCAGTTCGGATTACCTCAGCATCAACTGGAGCGTTCACCTTCTTCTTGACCTCGGCATCCTGCGGATTACAAGTGCGTTTGACAGCTTCCTCCTTCGATTCCACTGCTTTCTCCGCGATTGTGTCGTTTCATTTCGGCAAACCTCGCATCAAGTACTGCGTTTACCTTTTTCTCGACCTCGGCATCCATCGGGACGTTCATCATCTCCCATCTGCTTGGCCGGAACGAATTGCGGAGGCATCTTGTTCTCTTCCGCTTGACCTTTTCCGCCTGGAACTGCTGATTCTGCCTTGGAGTTCATAATTTTCGGACCAACACGCAAAGGGCTCGAGCGATTGATAACTTCCTCCTTCAATTCCACTGCCTTCTCCGTCGATTGCGTCGTTTCAGTTTGAAAGACCTCGGCATCCTTCGGAGCGTTCGCGTTCTTCTCAACGTCGGCATCCTGTGGATTGAAGGTTTGCTTGACTGCGTCCTCCTTCAAGTCAACTGCTTTCTCCAGTCGATTGCTTTGTTTCAGTTTGGCAAATCTCAGCATCAATTGGAGCGTTCACTTTCATCTCGACCTCGACATCCTTCGGAACGTTCGCCTTCTTCTCAAAGTCGGCATCCTGTGGGTTAAAGGTGTGCTTGACTGCGTCCTCTTTCAAGTCAACTGCTTTCTCCGCCGATTGCGTCGTTTCAGTTCGGCGGACCTCAGCATCAATTGGAACGTTCACCTTTCTCCTCGACCTCGGCATCCTTCGGAGCGTTCGAACTTCTTCTCAATTTCGCCTATCTTCTTCACCACAAGCGCCAGCAATTCCGACAACGTGCGCTCCTTCTGCCGCTCCAGCTCTGCGATTTCTTTCCTGGCATCTTCCAATGCCGTCAACTTCGATTTCAGAGTTCTTGTGATGCTTGCGTGTTGGTCAACAAGCTCCGCTAACGCCACAACGGTGGACTTCTCACCGTTTGGATCTGAATCGTCCATCTGAAATCAAGAACGCATTTATTTCTCTTTTTAAACTTCTGACGCGACGACGCGACTATCTAGGTTATTTGTACGTACGCGCGCTGAAACTCAAACGAAAATTTGAAGCGATGCGGACGCGCTCGATCGTCATCAAACGTTGCAGTGTAAATGTAGCAAAATAACGGTACGACTTAACTCCGCGAGCGAATCGAGAGATGAGCGAATAGTGCGTGTCCACGCTTTTATGGAGTTTGCCAGACAGCCACGTGGAGGTGGACGTACAGTAACCATAACCATTGATTTCGTTGAATGAACGACCGCAGGCAATTCGCGGCGGGAAACCTGTTGGCGCTACAGTATCTCTATGATTCTGAGTTGCTGGGAGAAATTTCAGCGACTTTTTGCTATCTCCAGCGAGCTGTGCACGCACACACTTCATTTATGACACAATAGCAAGCAATCGCAACGTTCTTCGCTGAAATAATGGTAGTTTTTGTGCGCGGAGTATTTATAGCGCCAATACGGTTCCCGCCGCGAATTGCCTGCGGTCGTTCATTCAACGAAATCACTCACTGAAATGAAGTCGGAAGCTGGCTCGTTGGCTCGTGGATAGGTGTGAATTAATGCAAGTTTGCAATTGCAACATTTCACACTGCAAACCGCATCGGTTGTACAAAGCGCTAGTTCGTCGTCGTGTCGTACACATTGACTTAAAATGGATCGCGTTCCTGTCTGCTTCATCGAAGAAACGATTTGGCTTCTGGACGACACGCGGCGGATCTGTTTATACAAACCACTGATACTTCTCGATTCCCTGTGGGGCGTGACAGCGAACCGTGAAAGTGAACTCTGCGATGAGCAAGCGCTGAAGCTCTATGTGTGGAACTATTCTGGAGAGACGCGATTTTGCATCGCGCGAGAAGATCGACGCGTGTCTTTGGAAAGCGTCTATTTGGAGCGGATCTCCCGCGTGCAGTTGATCACTTTCGGGAGTGTGCGGTATAAAGGATCCGAGGAGATGAACGAGAATAGAATAACCACAAGCGCCTTTGCGCTCTGCTGGCCAAGAACGTTTGCAGCCTGGAAGTGAGTATGCGTAATCGTTTCGAGCTTAACGAAAATCTAATCGAAAAGATGCTCTTGTCACTCAACAAGATGACTGCCTTCTGGTGCGATACACCGAGCATTGAAGACTTAAATAGAGTCAGTCTGAATTGCGCTTTGAAACTACGCAGTGAGATTTTCTTCAAGAACTACCGCAATGCTACAGTTACGGAAAAGTCAATGGAGGTCATATGCACAGCGGCATCTTCGATTGGATTTCGCGGTTTGGACTTGAACGCAGCGTCAACAAGTCCCATCACTGCGAGTGCGTGTTTGAATCGCATCCTGGACTGTATGGAAAAGAGCGGAATTCAGAGATCTTTCACGTTTACCGCCTGTTTGGAACACATGGAAACGGTGGTGGAACGAGCAGAGCACTTGAAATGCCAGTTTAAGTACGAAATCAGTCCGTACAATCTTCAGACAATGTTCAGGCTGAAGGGTTGAATTGTGTTTTGGCTCGGACGATTCATGAATTTATAATTCAATTTATTTGAACCCCGTTCTCGATCAAATCTTGGTCAAATCGCAATTCAGCGCCACATTCGTCAGCTGCTCGTTGGCGTCCTTCGACTTGAAGAGAGGAGCGGCGTCCTTGCAGTCGTCTTTGCACTGAAAACACATTGATTCATCCAAATCTTGCTCTTTTCACTCGCTCACCTCAATAGTGGCGATGACGAGCTTGTCCAACTTCCCGGCGCCGTCGCTGCGCACCACGTCCACCGTGCACTTTCCCTTCTTCTCGCAGAAGCCGTGAACGGGACTCACGCGATAGAGTTTGTTGTCGGAGCACTTGACTTTGACTGCCAATCGCTTGTCGGTAGTGTTCGTGATGGTCAATTGCTTCATCGCGCCTTTTTCCGGGAATTTCAACTCCGTAGGCGACACTGTGACATCTAAATTAACGTAAAACCCCCAATGAAATGGAAAGACGAAGCTCACCTTTCGGTCCCTCGGGTGCTTTCATCTTATCGTCGTCCGGCTTCTTGCTCGTCTCCTTCTTGCTCGCATCTTTCTTAGCGGATTCCTTTTTGCTCTTCGACGAGTTCTCTTTCTTCTCCTCTTCCTTCTTTTCCTTTGGCTCGCCCTCTTCTTTATCCTCTATTTCACCGCTTCTTTCTCATTCGTATCCTTGTTCTTCTTTGCGCCTAAGATAGTTACAAGATTTGCGCAGCTCGTGCTCTGCCCACATGATCCACTCGCTGCGCCAAGCAGTGCGAATCAAACGGCTGTAGGAACAATCAAGTTTGAGTTGAATATAATCAATAACACCATCTCAAAGTAACGGGCAATTCATTTTTGCCCGTCGTGTATGCTAGTCAAAATATTGGAACCAAGGATGGAGATTGCAAAATAAAAAAGTTTTATAAACAACAGCAAAGATTATTGCACCAGTTCCGGTGAAGAAAGCATAATGTATAGTACAATACATCAGCTCCGATGTTGTTGGCACTTTTTCTTCCGTTTTGTCTAAATTGGTCGGCGATAATTGTCGATCATCTGATCGAAATCAGCTTCCGAAGAGAACTGAAGAACATGAATCATTATAGACAACCATTATAACCAGTAAAGACTTACTTCACGCGGAAGGCGTTCCCGGTATTTGACAGACCCCGGAAAGTTGGTTTCGTCGGTTACATTGTAGTAACCGAACTGATCATGGATAATCCAACCGTCGTCCCGATGGAGATATTCGTAGTGGTAACGACCGTCGGCGGCACTGAAGTATTGTCGACGGGTTTCGATATGATCCGAACGATCCTGGAACGCGTAAGTAAATGTTCACCATAATTAAGAAAACAAACACTTACATGCCGCTCGCAGCGCAATCTCGCCATTTGCCCAAAGTTTGACATTGGATAAGCCCGGATACAACGGCGGGCGGACCGCCTAGTCACGTATTTTACGACATCATCAGTTCCAATGTTTACGCCTCGAGCGTTCAAGTTGTTAACGAAATGTCTAGTTTCCCTACGCGCGTCCTCATTTCCGTGTAAGAAATAGAACCGGCGTAGTAATTCGTATACCCACGCCGGCCACTTCTCGTTAAGTCGAGACTTTGGAGGCTGAAAAAACCAACAATAAGTAGGAAGAAACAAAAGACCAATTACCTTCACTGACTCCCGTTCCGGAGGATTGTGATTCCGTTCCCTTTGCGGCGATTTAAATAGCCTGAACGCGAGTTTCTGGAAATTCATAAAATGATAAACACAGCTTTATTACTGCTCGTCACCTTTTGCGAATTGTCCATTGCAGTAAATATCCAATCCACACTGGTAATCAAACCTGTTTTCCAACGAAACATAGCAAGGCTGTGGTATAACTTAGCACCTAAATAGGAATTTATTGTAGTTGTCGTATCGAGACCCACTAATTTAAAAGCAATAGTATACAACACGTGTTCGGCACGCGTTTCAGAGAATTGCGCCAAAAAAAGGCCCGCTTGCAAAAACAGACCTGCAAAAATTTGAGCTCTTTGGGAAGTTTAGCGTGAAAAAAACGACTCACGAAAATACCGACATTCGTATACTGCGCTCGCCTACTAAGTCAGGAAACTAAACTAAACGACCAACACCGTCAGCCTAACATAAGCTGACAAGTGAGCTTGTCGCGGAGCCTGAACGCTTTGCATTGTAACCACACATGCCACAGGAGCGCGACTGACGGCCGGCTCCTGTCTTTTCTATTAACTACACCACATCTTACGCTTATTTCGGTACTCATAAACTCCTGCAAGCAATACATGTAATACATGAATAAAGGCAATTAGTCGCGTGGGCCGGTTTTTTCCCGAACCGTGGATCGTTCTTTTCGCACATTGTTTGAGTGTAGAATTATTCAGCAATTTGAGCAATTTCACCGCGTGATTAATTTACAATTTAAAAACTTCTACTTTGCGCGACTCCATTGACACAATTTTGCTTCCAGTCATTGAGTGTCCGTTGATAAGTGTGAACTGATGCTAGTTTGCAACTTTCACACTGCAAACCGCATCGGTTGTACAAAGCGCTAGTTCGTCGTCGTGTCGTACACATTGACTTAAAATGGATCGCGTTCCTGTCTGCTTCATCGAAGAAACGATTTGGCTTCTGGACGACACGCGGCGGATCTGTTTATACAAACCACTGATACTTCTCGATTTCCTGTGGGGGGTAACAGCCAACCGTGAAAGTGAACTCTGCGATGAGCAAGCGCTGAAGCTCTACGTGTGGAACTATTCTGGAGAGACGCGATTTTGCATCGCGCGAGAAGATCGACGCGTGTCTTTGGAAAGCGTCTATTTGGAGCGGATCTCCCGCGTGCAGTTGATCACTTTCGGGAGTGTGCGGTATAAAGGATCCGAGGAGATGAACGAGAATAACCACAAGCGCCTTTGCGCTCTGCTGGCCAAGAACGTTTGCAGCCTGGAAGTGAGTATGCGTAATCGTTTCGAGTTTAACGAAAATCTAATCGAAAAGATGCTCTTGTCACTCAACAAGATGACTGCCTTCTGGTGCGATACACCGAGCATTGAAGACTTAAATAGAGTCAGTCTGAATTGCGCTTTGAAACTACGCAGTGAGATTTTCTTCAAGAACTACCGCAATGCTACAGTTACAGAAAAGTCAATGGAGGTCATATGCACAGCGGCGTCTTCGATTGGATTTCGCGGTTTGGACTTGACCGCAGCGTCAACAAGTCCCATCACTGCGAGTGCGTGTTTGAATCGCATCCTGGACTGCATGGAAAAGAGCGGAATTCAGAGATCTTTCACGTTTACCGCCTGTTTGGAACACATGGAAACGGTGGTGGAACGAGCAGAGCACTTGAAATGCCAGTTTAAGTACGAAATCAGTCCGTACAATCTTCAGACAATGTTCAGGCTGAAGGGTTGAATTGTGTTTTGGCTCGGACGATTCATGAATTTATAATTCAATTTATTTGAACCCCGTTCTCGATCAAATCTTGGTCAAATCGCAATTCAGCGCCACATTCGTCAGCTGCTCGTTGGCGTCCTTCGACTTGAAGAGAGGAGCGGCGTCCTTGCAGTCGTCTTTGCACTGAAAACACATTGATTCATCCAAATCTTGCTCTTTTCACTCGCTCACCTCAATAGTGGCGATGACGAGCTTGTCCAACTTCCCGGCGCCGTCGCTGCGCACCACGTCCACCGTGCACTTTCCCTTCTTCTCGCAGAAGCCGTGAACGGGACTCACGCGGTAGAGTTTGTTGTCGGAGCACTTGACTTTGACCGCCAATCGCTTGTCCGTAGTGTTCGTGATGGTCAATTGCTTCATCGCGCCTTTTTCCGGGAATTTCAGCTCGGTAGGCGACACTGTGACATCTAAAGTAACGTAAAAACCCCAATGAAATGGAAGGACGAAGCTCACCTTTCGGTTTCTCGGGTGCTTTCGTCTTCTCCTTGTCGTCCGGCTTCTTGCTCACCTCCTTCTTACTCGTCTCCTTCTTGCTCGTCTCCTTCTTGCTCGCGTCTTTCTTAGCGGATTCCTTTTTGCTCTTCGACGAGTTCTCTTTCTTCTCCTCTTCCTTCTTTTCCTCCTTTTTCTCGTCTTTTTCTTCTTTCTTCTCTTCCTTCTTCTCCTCTTTCTTCTCCTCTTTCTCTTCCTTCTTATCATCCTTCTTGTCTTCCTTGCTCTTCTCCTCGTCCTTCTTTTCCTCCTTCTTCTCTTCTTCCTTCTTTTCCTTTGGCTCGCCCTCTTCTTTATCCTTTTCTTTCACCGCTTCTTTCTCATTCTTATCCTTGTTCTTCTTTGTGCCTAAGATAGCTTCATTTCAGCAAAAACAGGATCCAAAAATCGCACTTACTTCCACACTTATCGCACACTTCACCGCTTGTGTCCTTCGAAGTCGTGTCCTTCGATTCCTTCGATTTTGGCTCTGCAAAACGATTAAAAACCGAATAAATTTTCGAGTTTACCTGCGATTTTCGATGGCGTCTCAGGCGGTGAAGGATTCTGAGGCTGGGGAGGCGGCGGCGGTGGTGAAGCCTTCTTCGCGCAGTAGAACACGGCAGAGACGAGCAAGGAGAGTTGGAGAACAACGCTTCCCAACGCAACGAGAAGTTCGAGTGCCATCGCGACGAGAGTCTCTCAATGACCGCGTGAACTGCGAGGCTTCTGAGCGGCCGGCTGATTCGACTGACGTTGTCGAGAGTGAATCCGCTGCTGGCGGGAATCGTTGTTGTCTGCGACAAGACGTCTCGGCAGCGCTTGCAACTTTGCACGCAACCGCGTCCGCGAGGTTTCCGATGTGTTGACAAGCCAGGTGAGCGCAGACGTCGTCGAGAATCGTGGAATTTCAAAATTCAGCGAAAACATCTTCGCGGACACACACATGGAGAAGATGAACGCATTCGACACGACCTTCTCGTACATCTTCAGCTCTCTGTGCCATCTTGCATACAGAGACACGGAAGATTTAATTAATTTCAGCTATGGTGCGGTTAGTCAGGTGCAACTGGGTGCACTACGGGTATCGGCGAGCAGCAAGAACGATTCCTTTTGCAGGACGACGCGTTCCTCGGCGGAATGGTGCGGCGCAGAACGTGCAACCTGACACACTGCAAGTGCGACTTCAAGGCATCTCGTAATCGTGTAGACGTGGCTTGCAGCGTCTGGAGCAATTGTGAAAACTCTCAGTTCTTATCGTGCATTCTTCGAATCGGTTGTTTCTCGCAACATGGAAATGGAAGACATGTGGGTTATTCCGATCGCACCTGATATGTGGGTAAGAATCGTAATTTTTACGACATCACCATGTTTATCTCACTATTTTCAGGTTTACACGATGGCGTTCTCCGTGTTGAGCTGCTTGGTGACGGCAAGGATTCTATTCTACTTCATGCGAATCTACATGGTCATGATCAAGGACCCGGACATATTACGCGAGAGCATCGGTTTCTATGAGGGAAATTTCGAGCAACTGGCTGTAAGTTATATTTCGTTTCTTGCATTGAATGCGACATATTTTCAGAAGACAGAGTTGCGCGCGCTGCGATTAGAGAATGAAAACGCCCCGGCGGCGCCTGTGACGCGAGGACAAACGGTGACTCAAGAGACGCGTCCTCGTAAGGCAACTGGAGTGAATGATGTGGAGGAGAAAACGGACCTGAATTCAAGGAAGGACCTGGAACTGCGCTCTGGCAAAGGATCAGCGAAGATGAAGAAGTTGCCGTCTGCTAATTCCCACTCCGTTTCGAATATTGCGGTCGAGGAGACGTCATGGAAGAATCCAAAGAGAGCGCAACCGAAGAAGTTGGACCGAAGTCTGGAGACCAAAGAAACGAAGGTGCGAACAGTCGAGGCGGCCAAGGAGCTCAAGGAGTCCGCTAATAAGAGCGGTATGAATGCTGTGCCGGCGAAAACTGGCATAAAAAGCATCGTAAAAAGCGCCATAAAAAGCGCATTGAAAGCGGCCACTCCAGCGAAGGACGCGAAATCAACGGAGATAAACAATTCAAAGGGAGCCCCCGTGAAGAATCCAACTCCGAATTCAAAGGAAAAAGCGGCGAATACGACTGGATCGGCTGAGAATGAAAAGGCGCCTGTGAAGACTCCAACTCCGAAATCAAAGGAAAAGGCGGTGAAGACGACTGGATCGGCTGAGAAAGAAAAGGCTGTGAAGAGCGCAATGAATGCCGTTCCCGCGAAAAGTGGCATGAAAGCGGCTCCTCCGGCGAAGGACGCGAAGTCAACGCAACTGAATATCTCGAAAGGAGCACCTGTGAAGACGCCGAGTACGAAGCAGAAGACTACGGGTTCTGTAGAGACTGAGAAGACGCCTGCGAATACTCCAAGTCCAAATTCTAAAGAAAAAGCGCTCGCCAAAACTCCGAGTCCAGATTCAAAGGAAAAACACGCGAAAACGATTGGATCGTCAGAGAAAGACAAGGCACACGTGAAGAACCCGAGTCCAGATTCAAAGGAAAAAGCTGTCAAGACGACCGGCTCTGCTGAGAAAGAAGCGACAAAAGCTGCAACACGAGGAGGAGGTTCCGCCGATCGCGCTACTTCCGCCTATGTTTGAATTCTGTGTTGTGCTTATTCGATTAAAATGTGACGTCATGTTGTATGTATGCACTTTAGGTTTGCCTTAATCTAACTGGATTGTCTCTTAAGCACTTCCGCGAAATCGATATCGTTGGTCTCTTCCCTTTTTAGTGCAATCTTCCTCATTCGAAATGAACGCCGTTTTGCACGACCGCCGGTGTTTTGGGAGTTCTCGCGCCAGACTGAGCCACAAAGTAAGATTTCTTCACGCGAACGATCTTATAATTATTTAGAATGCGACGATAATTGTTGGAGTCGCGTTCAAACTGGGAGGTTTGTCCCTTCTCGTCTTCGCTCTCTCGCACGATGTAGGCCTGAAATCGTACATTGTTGCCTACGCGATTGGATGCGTTATCTTAGGAGCGTTCGCGCTCATCGGAGTTACCTTCAACAAGCCAGGTTGTCTTCTTGTCACTGCGTACTGCCAGGTATTCGGCCCCAAGTTCTTCATTAATCAGCAAAACTTCAGGGTTTTGTAATGGCCGGAGCGCTCACACTTCTCGTCCTCGCTCTCTTCGTCTGCCTCGATATCGTGCAACCCGTACAGGTGATGCGCGAAATAGGAACAGGCGGCAAGCGCCTTCCTCTGCGCCTAGCGACTGATTTGAGTAATTTTAGCGATTGAAATATCGTTTCTGTACATCGCCCTAGTGACCACAGCGCTCTCCGCCATCTCGCTCTCGGTTTTTGCGTTTTCTATTTGGAGTTTCGATGTCACGACAAAGTGCCACAAGCACATGCGCTACCGATTCGTTGGGCTCACAGAAGAAGTCGCGAGGAGAACAAAAATCATGATTGTTGCCATTTCATAGACATCGAATCAATAAATTCCTGTTTGGATTGCTTACTGCTGCTCGTGCCGGCTCCGCTCGTCTCGTCGACGACGGCGCAGATGCGCCTGGCTAGTTTCGGAGTCCGGGACTAATCGAGGCCGAGCCCCGGAAACAAGACAGTCGCCCGGCGTGTTTATGGAGAAAGCGACGAATGCGATCGCGTGCTTTGCTTGTTTTGTTGTTTGGAAGCATTTGAATTGAAGAATTTATTGAATCACAGGAATTTCTCACTCCTCGGAGGCCAAATGGCTGTCGCTCGCCCTGTGGGACAACTTTCGGCTGAAGCTCTTGCTCTTCGATAAATCATCTGAAATGGAGCGTTTTCATTCACATGACACTTCGATTCAGCAGCTTACTGCATCCTTCATCATCGTCTGAAGCCGGCATGAAGGCGTCTTTGTTCGATTCATCGGCGCTCGGAGGTTCCAAATCGAAATTCGGCGCCCGCACGTTCTGCTTGATGCCTCCGCGACGCGCAATCGGCTTCATGCAGTTGTTCGCTCTGAAATCAGCGAATTCACCGGCGTTTCCACCCACAGACATCCAACTCACCGCAGCTCCTGATGCACCGACGACCGCGCGGACTTTGAAGCCGGCGACTGAGCGCTGTCGGGGCTTCCGGGAACAGAGATCCGGCGCTGTTTGCTGCTTCTGAAAGGAGAATTCGAAATGATGGATTCGGAGGATGAAACCGACCGAATCGCCCTCTTCCGGGGCTCCTGTGGAATCTCGTCGGCGGACGTTTTCCGCTTCTCCTTCGACAGATTCCCTTTCGCCTCGCGGCTTTCGTCCCTCGGCTCCAACGAGCCTGAAACGCCCTTCTTTGGTTTTCCGCTTGTTCTGCAGATGATTAACGCGATGATTGGCAGAATCGCCAACGCGAAGACGGACACCGCTACAGTCGACCACATCGCTGACTCTCGCTCACGGAAAGTGAAGGCGGGAGTTGGACGGCTAAACTGTCTGGCCGAGGCGTGTGAAGTAGAAGTCAATTTATGTGCATTTAACATCGCGTAATTGAATCTCAGTGTGTGAAGAGAATCTCGAAATCAACAAAAAGGAGTGGAATCGAAGAAAACAACCGGTTGAGAAGGAAATCTTGGGGAGGCAAGGAAGAGGAACTCATTGTCAGAGGTTTGAGATCGCTTGGTGGACGGACGCCGCTACGAGTGACTGTGCTTCTTCTGCTTTTGGCCGACCGGCAGCGGGCCGATGTCGTACTTGCCGCTCCGCGGAGTGAAGCTCCGCGCGCGTTGGATGATGTGCGGATGCCTGAAATCATCACTGAACGCTTGCAACTCGGGAAACGCCTACCTCGGCTGGTGGGGATTAGTCACCGAGCGGTCGCTCGCGGCTCCGTTCATCATGATCGACTCCAACACCGGCTGCGCAATGATCACTTTGCCCTGGTTCAAGTCGTCCAGATGCAGCGCGTAGCTCTCGACCGGCACGCAGCCGCGCCGCTTCGAGCTGTGCGAAACGCAGAAGATGCGCTCCGGCGCGAGTCCCGCGCCCGAGTAGACCGCGACGTCTTTGCTGCTGCCGTAAGCCGCGTTCACACAGAGGCCCATGTCGATCAGATGCCTCAGATGCTGCGTCTTCTGCCGGAGCGGATCGGTGGAGAACGACGGAGTGAACATGAGCATCGCGTGGGGGAAGTTGTGCTGCGAGAGCCACGCGCCGACCACGCGCTGCTGCATGTCGGGTCGCGCGGTGACGTAGATGATCAGGTAGCCGAGAAGCTGCCAGTGGCGCACGACGTCCGGACGCACTCGGGGATCTTTTCCGGTGACAGAAACGGAGCCGCGAGCCATCGACGTCTTCCTGTTGATTATTAATCGTCTTTGCACATCCTGAATCATTTTACGCGTGGGATTGTGTTCTCTGATCTCTGAAGCCTTAAACAGCGGCTCGCTCGACGGCTTAAATGCCCCCTACACGTCTCTTTTCCTTTGTACTCGATCTGTTCACACCTCTGTAGGCGTAAAATTCTTTTTATCGTCCAAAAGTGCATCAGAATAACGTTCCCTCATTATCAAACGCACACAAACCCGTCAGTCACACATGGTTTCAAGGCGCGCCGCGTCTCAAACACAGATGTGACTCACAGAGCGGCATAAACAACGACAAACGCGCGCTGATATCAATATGCGCATTTTGCGGCTCAATTATGCGGCCGACAAAGGATCGGCGCCCTTAAGAGTTATCGCCGTCGTCGTTTCATCTGCTCGAGGTGTTTGTTTCTTATCGCGCAGAGTCGGAAACGACTCCTAATCCGACCAAATCGTGACCGCTTTCTGAGAAAACAACTGACACTTAACGTCAAATTAACGGAACCGAACGAAGCGCCTATTTTTAGGCTCTAATTGTCCCTACTTTGATGACAAAGGGCGGCTTTCAGTCAAGAGCACTGACAATGAGTCTCGTTCCTTCACACTGATTGCGTCTCTGATGCGGGAATTTCGAAAGTTCACCACCATTACAGTCGCACTTTCGAAAACCGCCACATTCCCGACCTCCCGTCTGCAAAAACGCGTCTGCAACGCTCCACGGTCGCACAGTGACTCGCTCCGCAATTTTCGAAATTCCCACCGCCGCATATAAACCGCCGCCGTCGCCTGCAGAACCTCTTGCACAGCGGTGATCCGCTCTCCTCTCTCTTTCCCACCCAACGGGAAGAGAAGACCAACGCAATCGCTCGATTCCCACATTCGCCTTAGGACATTTCCCTCCCCTCCACGTCGTCGTCCCAATGCCCAAGTGGGACACGTCTGGCTCGCTCGCTATTCACGTGTACACGCGTTCGTTCATTAGTCGCCGACTCGTTGCGCGAGTCGAGTGTAATTCGGGCGGCGGCGTCGGTCGGATCGCCGTAGGTGGCCGAGACGGCCACGACGTGCGGGAATTTGTCGTCGACAAATCGCGCCCGATTGCTTCTTCAACGCAGCAAGCTGCTGTTGGGTTCTCTCCTGTGCTCAGTCGGCGGACACGAACGAGCGGCGTGCGAGAGCACACTTCCCGTCGCCTCTTTTCTTCTTCCTTTCCCGAGCGGCTTCTGATCGCGCGATCTCTGTCTCCGTAGAACGTCTCCTCACGGCTCGCTCGTTCGGTTTCCCTTTCGCACGTCCGCGCTGCAGAAGAAGAAGTCAGCTGGCGACTGACTGCCGATCCGATTATTGACGTCCGAGACAAAAACGGGCGGCTGATAGTAACAACCTGTTTCTTCCAGAGTTTAAACGACTAAAGTCCGCTTGTGAGCTTTGCGCGCATTCCACTATTCCAGAAACGCGAGATAATCTGTTTGTTGGCCTCAACTCTGTTGCGTTTCAATATTGTCATCTGACCGACTCGCTCCAAGTGTGAGAATTTTGTGATTAAAAAAAACTCGTTCCCGAGCGTTCATTTGGCAGCTGAAACTGTGCGCTGGGCCGAACATCTGTTTTCTAGGTGAAAAGTTCACTTTTAGGAGAACAGGCGCGTCCCGCGCGTTTTCAGTTAATTTTCAGTTGTTTGTTTAAATTGCGTCAGCGTGAATTTTTCAAACGAAAAAAATAACCCGTTTTCAGATCAAAATGAATTCAAATCAATCATTTTCCGGCTAAGACTGTGCGCTGGACCATCTATCCGTTCCCTGTGCGCCAGAAATGGACTTTTTTGCTTGCTGCGGCACTATCAGCTGACGGCTTATTTGGCATTTCGCTTCGGCTGCCATCGCGTGACAAATGGCCGCTGGCTCCATCGCGTGATCAAAGGTGCGATTCGAGCGTGGCAATTGAGCGGAGTGCAGGCGGAAACGACAGAATACGATCAATGACGTCGAAAATAGATCTCAGACTTCTCACCGGTCCTCGCGCTCATCTCTGATGCGTACTTTTGGCGATTCTAGACATGTTTTCTCCCAAGATTTCTCCCGAAAACAGCGCGAGAAACTCGTTTTTTGATTAGCCTGTTTTTTTGAATCGAGTTTCGCGCGCTACCGTAGTTGGCTTTGAAAAAAGGTCGTAAAGTGCAATTCTGCTGACGTATGAGCTCACCTGGATTCGCGTGAGTAGATGAACTCTCTCTCTCTCTCTCGTTATGCACCTGTCGTCAGCTGGCTGCCCACCACTTTTTCAATCAAATTCAACAAAAACGAGAACGAACTGGGCGCATGTGAGTGGCAGCTGGCCGTCTGCACCTCTAAAAGTAAACAGATCGCGTAGCCCGAACACAAAAACAACTTTCGCCGGTCACTATCGCTTTGAACAACTGCCGCCGCCGTCGCTGCCGTCGCTGCTGCCGTCCCTCACCCAAATCATGTGAACATCGCACAGAAATTATGCATTCTCTTCTCTGCTCTCCATTCACATCGACCAACACGCGCGCGCACGCGCATAAAACGGGGTCGCGTCGGCCTTGTGCGGTATACGTGCGCATGCACGTGCGGAATACTCACTTTTGGAGGTTGATCAGAGACCGGCGACCCTGTTTTAGACGTGCACTTTAAATTACAGGCATCGTAGATCAGCGCATTGCGTAGAAAACATGCGTTTTGCGGTCGCCGACTGTTATGGACTGGGAAGTTCTATTTTTGAATATTCAATTCATCCCCGGCGGCAAAAATCCTGTTTTTGAACGCTTTGGCGTTTACGGGTCAAAGAGTAGCGCATATCAGACTAGCATAATCGAAGAGAACCCGGAAACAGGCGTGTGCCGCGTGGCTGTAGCCCCCGCTAATCCAGAATCGGAATAATCCAATTTCTAGCCGATAAAACCATCAGATCCGCGCTCGACTCGCTACTGTAGCTCGTCGCTTCTTGCCTAACAACTTGTATTCTGTGTGTTGCTCCTCGCACATTTGCTCTGCGCGCCAATTATCGCAAATGACCCGGATTCTCAAATCCAATCGGCTTTATTGCCGCGCCATTAGTTCAGATCGCCATGCGGCCACCTGCTTGCTCTCTGTCCAGCACACAGATCACCTCCTCCTCACACCACACGAGAATCTCCATAACATCGGGCGCTATCGCCTTTGAGCGAGCGAGTGTCGTCGAATTTATGCAAACAAGCGCTTCTCGACGATCAAAAATTAGTGAAAACAAAGAATTCATCACGTGTTCCGTCGCGCGAATCGTGACTCAGAATTTCATTTTCACTTTCGTCTCCTTGCTCCTACAATGGGCGTCGGTGGATAATCCACGAAATTAAGAGGAATACGGTAGCTTAGCTGGTGAGTGCGCGCTGTCGTGGTCCCCAGGGGAAGTGATTATAGCAGCGGTGGAGACGATCGCGAAAAAATGGTCTTTCGTCGCTTCAATATCAGTTTTTTCGTCTTTTACAAAAAGCGACACGATAAAAATGTGCAGCTAATAGCTATCTGACCGCTCCCTGGCTACAGACGCTTCCAGAGGCTTCCAGAAGGAGTACGATATAAAGTAGCGTTGCGCGCTGTTTATTGCAGATCCGCGCGTTTCCGTTCCTGTGTCCGCTTTGTTTTGCGCACAGTGCCAGCACGTGTTCAGCACTGTCGCGCCTTCGATCGTTGGTGCACAATGATGACCGAAATCATATGACCGTCGTCGTCAGCAGTTCAGCTCCGGGCGTCGCTCCTCCCCCACGCGGCCGCCGTCTCTCCCTCTCTCCAGTCGCCCCATTGTTTGCGCCCGAATATTCGCGTCGCCGCGCGTGTGCTCCGCGCGTACAAATCGCGCACTTCATTCTCATTTGCGTGGCGGCGTTGTCCTCGGGCCGCACTTTGCCGTCGTGTGCTTTCTGTTTTCATATAAACCGTTCGAAATTCATTTCAGGTCCATCCAACCTCACTTACCCCTCCTGATCTCTTTTCGGTCAACTCCAACAACGACGATGTGCGACGTTCCCCAATCTGCCGTCAGTGCGCTATCTCCGTTGCTGCTGCGGACGCTGCTCGAACGCGAGAAGAATCTCGAGAAGCTCGAGCTCTCCAAGGTGCGTTTTGATAAATACCGCTGCGGTTGCGTCAGAATTTCGTCATTTTCCCCGCTGTGTTTTACTGTTGATCCCGCCGCACTGTTTCTCTGTATAATTTATTCATTTATTCGTCCTTTGCAGGGTCACGGACTCGTTACCACCGACGAACGTGACGAGCAGGCGCGCTGGATTTGTGCTGCTTCGCGGAAGATCGGCGCAAGCATCAGCACGCTCGGATTGGCCATCTCCATCTTCGACCGGACGCTTTGTGCCGCGAGAGTTCAGTTGAAGTAAGTTTTGTGTTTTAGTTATTTGTAGTGTGGTGCAGTCGATCGCTGGATGTTTCTTTCGAATCTAAAATCATATTCGGAGAAAAACCATTTGATACTGATCCAATTTGCGATGACATTCTGCATGTTTGCAGTGATTTGTTTTACTGTTGCGCATCAAAGCTGACTTATTCTAAATCAAATAACCACGCGTTTGCGATTTTTCAAGTCGTTCGACTGTGCGTCTATTGTTTGGTATTTGCACGCAAACGTTGTTGATGCGTCTCTCGTTTTGTTTATTCAAAGCCAGTGCTGGTTATACTATGTTTACGATCTGATTTCTGATCCCTTCCGCCATCCAATCAACATCATTTTACTTTTATAGATACGTGAACTGCGTCGCAGTTACATCGCTGTACCTCTCGCTGAAGCTGACGGCCGAGGAAAACGACGATGAAGTGGGCGTGGACGCGGAGGCTCTTCTGGAAGACCTCCAACTCGCCTACAGCACCACGGAACTCGTGCGGATGGAGCGCACGATCCTCCATCGCCTGAACTTTGATCTGTCCCTCTCCACCGTGGACAGATTCTTACACGCGATGCTGGATGTGATCGGCTGGCCGAACATCCTCGTCTCGAGCGTGCTTCGTCAAGGCTTCGAGACGGTGCTAGCCGATTGGGACGTCGGATCGAAGTATCGACCTGCGACTCTCGCTCTCGGGATGCTCTCGCTGCTGATGGATCAGCGGACCGGGCAGTCGGGCAAGATCACCGAGGCGCTCCAAAAAATTTTCAACGTGAGTAGAACGTTTTGCGGTCTCCGAAATAATCTCTGCTTTAGATCGAAAAACACGAGTTGAGCTTGTGTCGCAAGGACGTGCGCAATCTACTGACAGCGACGTTCATCTCCAACAACAACAAGTTTGCGAACGTTCTCGCTCAGTGTGATGGCGGCTCTTCAGTCGGGACGGCGCTCCATTGTGGCCAGTCGCGAAAACGATCTCACGCTATGGCGAAGCGCGCCTCGTTTGCCGAAATTGTTCAGGATTAGTTGACGTTTAGTTTGTAGTTCTCCCTCTTCTAGTTTCCTCCCACCTCAGCGGGGCTGAGTTGTCCATATTAGTCACCTCCTACACAAGTTCGATATTTGTATGTGACGGTCCAAAACAACTATTTTCTGACGCGGGTCGTTATCGGAATCATTCAGTTTTTTGTATCAAGTCTACACTGATCTTCTCCTCATTTCTCATCTTCTCCAATTTCCCCCACCGGCCGCGCGTTGACGGTTTTTGTGGTTGTTGTACAGTTGTAAATATTAAAAAGAAATGGTCTCAGATGTGTTCGATTCATTCTCTCTCTCTCTCTAGCGTTGAATTTTAGCTGAATTCGCTCTTGAAATATCTGAAGCATTGAATCAAGGAATGCGAGTCAAGTGGCAATTTCAGGTGTGATGAAGATGTGCGACGAGAACGAGAATATGGAGGAGGAAAGCTCGTACAGCGGTGATGAGGAAATGGATGCCGCGCCTGCGCCGACAAAGCCTTTGCTGCCGCACGTGATTGACTTCCTCAAACGTATGAGCGAAGGCCTGCCGATGACCGAAGAGGACAAGGACAGCAACTGGTCCTGGTTGAGATTCGCGCGAATCGGTCCCGAGTATCAAGTCAATGTTCCCGTATTTAACAAACCGACACATCACAAAGAGTCTCATGGGAGTCCACGGTGGATCCCGAATCCAGCGGGCAACGAAGAACAGCTCAATCAGATGAATATGCAGGCCGCGCGAAGGAGGAATCCGAACGCAACGGAAGAAGAGCTACAGGCGACGAAGAAGATGGACAACGAGGACGCGCTATTCGAACTTTTTCGCAACAACTATCGAGCGCAAGCCGTCGTGAACTGCGGCGTGTGGACACCAGCGAATCCGCCCTTGAAAACGGAGCATATTCCGTCACCCGATTGGACTATCGAAGAGATCATCACCTTCGAGCAGGCGATGCTGGACTTTGGAAATGAAAAGAATTTCATCGCCATACAGCAGCATCTGTCGCACCGCAGATTTGGCGATGTGATGAAGTTCTACTATTTCTGGAAGAAGACGGATCGTGGCTCTGATGTGATGAAGATCTGGGATCAGCGGAAGGCGGAACGGGCAGCGGAGCGCGATGCGAGAGAGGAAGCAGAGAGGCGGCAGTGGCTAAACGGATGCGAAGCGGCGGCTTGACGTTCTCGGATTCCGGTGTGCGCTATTTATTAAGTATTAGGCTATTGTTGACGTCAACCCGATTTGTGATCTCGGAAGATTTTTATGAATGCTATGTTTTGCGAATGAAGTTTTCTGACGGAATAGCTTTTATTTCCCGATGTTTCATGGGTTCGCTCGTCCCTCCTATCGCGAATGTGTGAATTTGTTTTCCCGCGTTGATTTGCAGCATTTTAATCAATGATTCTAACTAAAAAATCTCTAATTTAAGAAACGATGGTTGGCAAAGAGAAGGATGTTGAAGTCGTCGTCAGCGCTTCTAGCGTTGAACGCGCGAAAAATGTGAAAATCGCGAAGCCGGTCGTCATCGGCAATGAAAGCACAAAGCTGCCAGTCCCGGTGAAGCGCGGCTTTGACGAGAAGGAGCATACGCACGAGTGGAAGCTGTACTTGCGACCCTACAATCAGGAGAATCTTGGACGCTTCATCCGCAAAGTTCAATTCAAACTTCACGACTCGTACGAGAATCACACGAGAGGTACGTTTCTTCAATTTTATTGAAACGAACGGCATCGCTGTGAGGTTTTATTGGCTACTGGAAATGCGTTCTCATGCTTCATTTATAGAGAGAATTGAAAGCAAGCACCAATAAACATAAAAGTGCTTTGTCGAGCCGTTATTTTCAAAAATATTTACACGTTTTGTCCATTTAGTTGTCGAGCAACCGCCGTTCGAAATCAAAGAAACCGGATGGGGAGAATTTGAAGTCCAGCTTAGAATTTACTTTGTCGACTCAAACGAGAAAGCGGTAAGAGCGTTTGGGAATATTCTAAACTTCGTGCATGACTTCCTGGAATCCAATCAATGGCGACAGCGAAGCGCGCAGCAAGCTATTCTGATTCTGCAGTTTGCATGTGAACCAAGTTCTCATATTTTCAGATTACCGCCTTCCACTACATCCGACTTTTCGATCAACACGTGACGGCCATTTCGGGGAAGACAGTGGTGAACGACTACTACGACGAGATCATCTTCCAGGAGCCCACGATGACGATGTACCGAATCCTCAGTGACGAATCTGCAGTGAAGAAGCACGATCCGAAGAAATGGTTGACCGATTGTGAGTTTATCCTGCTTTACTGAACTAAACGTATTTTAGTTGCCCAAGTCAGAAAGCGAGGAAGAGAAATGTTGGAAAATGCCCGGAACGATCTGGCCAATGAAATTGACGATCTCCGAGAATCCCTCCGAATCGCGCATCAAAAAATGGAGAAATATCATCGTGAAATGGAGGCCGCCGACTCGAATCCCTCAACCCCGGGCGTCACATTTATGCTTTAATGAATAAGTTAATTTATTGTACACAGTTGTTAGTGATTGTTCTTCCTCTTCCTCGTTGATACTCAAACTCATTCTGATAAGCAATACGAGTGGCATTGTTTTTTGGTGCGAAACACGTTTAGCGAAGTTGACTTTTGCGGATTCCACTTGAATTGCGTGCATTCCGCGCCGTCGAATCGCCATCTATCGATCCAGCCGTCGGCGTCCGGTTCTGTCCGCGCCTCACAGGTTATTCCTGAAAATTGAACAACACTTCTAGGGGGTACGGTAGCGCGAAACAGTACTTTGATTAGGACAGCAAACTCCATCGCCTTCCGGAGTCACCAAACCGATCGACCTGATGCACTCGTAGCCGAGGGGACACGAGTCGACCGCTTTCGACTGGCAGAAAACGGTTGACGTGCCGTTCTTGAGGATCATTCGGAATCCGGCGCCCTCGGGGAGCGGGCAGCTGACGGGAGGGCCGAGCATCCCTGTACCTGCAAGAAGAAACACTCATCCTCTGTCGCATACCGTACCAAAAGCGGCTTACTCGCATCTACAATGGACAAACAGACCCAATTCCTGGACACAGAGGTCCTTCTAATCGAGTTCCCGGCACACACGCATCGTCCCTGACGGCAGAACGCGTCCGGCCACCGTTCGGCGCATTCCGCCGACTCGATGCACTCGCTGCCGATGGCCGCTGCGCCGCAGACGAAAAGGGCGGCGGGAAGGAGGATTTTCCAGCTCATGCTGCTGCTGCTCATCCCACAAAGCGTTCGGAGAGCGTGTCGTTGCGGTCGCGGCTGCTGCTGCGACGCGAAGACAATGGCGATCCGGCCGTAAAACAGGCTGCTGAGGAGATTCGGCGACGAAAAAAACGAAAAACGACGACGATCACGACGAGTTTGCGCAGGGCGCGAAGAGCAAATAATTCGCACGCGCAAACAACGCGCGTCGATCCGAATTTGAATATAAATCTCTTCTTCTTCTTCAAATTCGCACAAAAAATGGAACGAAAATTGGATCACCAGGAGGAGGAGGAATCTGTTGTTGAGGAGGAGGAGGAGGATACGGTAGATGGGAACGGAACCGGAGTGACATAGAATTCTTAGCGAACATCACGATGCTGATGATGATATGGCTGACTGAGGAGGACTACGGTAGGAATTAAATAGGGTTTGTGTTGTATGTACAGGAATTGAGGCGCCGCCGCTGACCGCTCAGGTGAGTACGGTAGGACTGCTCACGTCGGGGATTTCCTTCTTGATGCCGAAGAGGAGCTCTTTGGCGAACTGCGAGAATTGGATTTGGCCGAAGAAGTCGGCCACCACCACTGTTTCCTTCATTTCGACCGCCATTGTGGCGATTACGGTGCCTAGGAGGAGGAGACGTCCGAAGCGGTCGGCTGCTTCTTCGACTCCGCGTTTCTTGACCATATACCTGGAATAGAGGGTGAATTACGGTATGCAGAGATAGAAAGAAAGTTGATTTGGCGAATTTGAGTTGTTTTCGAACTCGATGAATTCGCGAAAACTCGTTTTTGAAGATTAAAGTGCATTTGCTATCACTGACGAGCACAACTGTATGATGTCATTGTACCGTGTTTACGCGATTTTCGACTGAAAAGGTCAAAAGATCGATTTCCAGCTAATAGAAGACGACGCCTTTGATGACTTTCAAAGTTTCACCCAATCAAAAATCAAATTCTTCGCTGCGCGCGACGAGCACAACGATTAGCATCATCCAAATCCAAAGCACCATAAATCACAGTTGGAAATGGAAATTCGCCCGCGGGAACCCCCGCGACGAGCGAACCTGTTTGTGTGTTTGTTGTGGGGAAAGTGCAGCGATGTTCTCGTGACTCCGTGGCACATTTCACTGGGAATTGAGCACATTTCAAGCTCTATTTGAGTCGCAAAGGCGGAATGCAGCAGAAATGGATCCGATTCAGCCATTGCATCTCGTTCTAAAGCCTACGCAACGATTGCAGCACGCCGTGTGCGAAGAAACAGCGATTCCGCATCAGCCTATTTTGCTCCAGATCCATGGTTTCAATGTACGAAGCACACTCTGCTCGTCTGACTCTCTCCGCGCCGCTCCTTGCGAGCAATACGCTTCGCCTGCTTCGAATAAAAGCAAACCGTGAACTTTCTCGCTCGTGGACACGGATCTACGGTGCCAGAGCCTAACAGAGGCTCTATTTGCACGGAGGTGGAGGAAGTCACACCGATGGACATTCCGGCGGAATCGGGCATCGTGTGATCCCTTCCGTCCACAACAACTTTTGATTTTTCACAACTTTGCACGTCGAGCTCAACTCTCTAAATCTAGATGGATCAGCACAATGCGCATTGACATAAATGCCTAAACCAAGCAGCGCAGCGTACAAAATGCGTCAGCGTACACACTCTGCTCGTCTGACTTTCTCCACGCCGCTCCTTGCGAGCAATACGCTTCGCTTACTTCGAATAAAAGCAAAACGTGAACGACCCCCTTCGTGGACACGGATCTACGGTGCCTGAGCCTTCGCGGCTCTATTTGCGCGGAAGGAGGAAGCGTGAATGCGAATTGGACGACGTGAATGCGAATTAGACGACGTCGAAAGAGGAGTAGGAGCGTGGACATCCGGGCGGAATCGGGCATCGTGTGATCCCCTCCGTCCACAACAACTTTTGTTTTTTCACAACTTTGCACGTCGAGAAACTCTAAATCTAGAGATTGGAATACCAGCATAGCGCGCACTTTGCGCCTTGACACCCACATATGCCTAAACCAAGCAGCGCACAAAGTGAGTCAGCGTGCACACTCTGCCGGTCTGACTCTCTCCGCGCCGCTCCTTGCGCGCAATACGCTTCGCTTGCTTTGAATAAAAACAGAATGTAAAACCACACACTTGTGGACACGGATCTACGGTGTCAGAGCCTTCGGGGCTTTATTCACGCGGAGCAACGGGCTGCACCGCGTTGCAGAGCTCGCGTTTGTGCGTGATCACGCCAGCGGTTGCAGCCTCCGTGAGTTCAGTCTGCCGCGCGAAATCGGGCGCCGTGTGATCCCTTCCGTCCACCACAATTTTTAGTTTTTCAGCCTCGCAGTCAGATGCAGAGAAGACCAGAAAAGCTGCAGTGCAACGGGAGGCGAGGCACATCGAGATGGTTCAGATAACACTGTAGTGCGCACCGCTACGCACAAAATGCGTTAGCGTGCAGACTCTGCTCGTCTGACTCTCTCCGCGCCGCTCCTTGCGCGAAATACGCTTCGCCTGCTTTGAATAAAAGCAAAACGTGAACGATCCCCTTCGTGAACACGGATCTGCGGTGCCAGAGCCTAGCAGAGGCTCTATTTGCACGGAAGTTGGAGGAAGCGCGTTGAGGAGAAGATGGTCGGAGAGGTGATGGTGGCGCTGACATTCCGGGCGAAATCGGGCTCCGTGTGATCCCTTCCGTTCACAACAACTTTTTTCACTGTCACAGCGTACCGTATCCGCTCTTTGCTGTTTTGATCGAAATTTAGACGCGAAATTACCTGTAGAGAGCGTTGGTAACGGAAGATCTTCCTTCGGAAATCGACATTTTCACATCGGCAGAAACGTCGTCGGCGTCTGCAATCTTCAAAAATCACAAAAAATCGCTAAAAATGGCTCAAAACCTGGATTCAAGAAGAAAATGGTCTTCGCCGCGGCAAACTCGTAATTGTCGATTTCCATTTTGCGCATCGGACGCATCAGTTGATCGAGCATTTGGAACTTTTTTCGCTGGAAGCCGGCCGGTCTAAACACGCTGACAGTGATCTCGTTGCTGACTGATGATGCTCTGCGACCAACCTGTGCGGCTCGGGAGCGCGGTCGAAGAAGGCGCCGTTCGGGAAGACGATCGTGTCGGGACCTTTATCTGGGGAGTAGAAGCATTGGAGGAGTGAGGGATACGTGATCGAGGAGTGTCGCAACAAGGCGAGCTGAAATGAAAAAGGAAGTGAAACTGAGAAATGAATGCGGCATATTCAATTCAGAAGCGTTTGGCTCCTGGCGCGTGAAGCATGAAGCAGACTGCTGTCTACCGATCACATCGCATCACACTTCTAGGTTTTCCTGACTTCTACCGCTTGTTGTCTGCTCATCATGTCTTTATTACCATAAAACCAGGGGAAAAAATGATCATTTTGGCACGCTAATCGTCAGAATCGTTGCAAACAGTGAAGCAATGAGCCTACCTTGTCCTGAAGAGGAAGCATCTCGTAGAAAGGAATCGTCTTCGCCCACTCGATCATCAGAATCCAGTCCTGCTCGTGCCAATACTGATAATCCGCTTGCTCCACTCGCCTCATGTTGCTCGCGCTGTGAATCGGCTGCAAAAACGCGAATTACGCGAGCTCCAGCGCAATCTCACCACCCTACCGTAGCGTGTTTCTTCATGAACGCGGGGTCGTTGAAGGCGCACGGCATGAGGATGTAGTCGATGAGGCTCTTTCCCATCTCCAAGTGCGAACTCCGCACGACTGCCAGCTTCTCTTCGGTCTCCTTCAGCGACATCAGCAGCCGATCCTCCGCCAGCTGCTCCGGCGTCATTTCCTGCACGCTCTGCTGTGGCGAGCCTTGATTCGCGATCGCGATGCTCGATGCGAGCGAGGTGTCCGGCTTGGGCAGCGCTGCCGGCACGCTTTTGATCGGCGGATAGCGGCGCGTGCGCTTCGTGTAGCCGATCGGGTCGCGATTCTGTTGGATCGCGTTGCGGTCCATGCCGACGGTGAGGCACTTCTCGAAGCGGCAATGCCGGCACGCGCAGCGGATGCTCTTGTCGACGGGACATTTACTTTCATATTGGCACACGAACGTCTGTTTCTTCATGATCGTGCGGCGGAAGAACGTTTTGCTGCAACGAGGAACGGATTGAGGGTGATTTGGAGGGAGAAGATGAACGATTTGGGGGATTTTGAAAACTTTTTTCGTCTTTTGAACTCAGAATTTCATTATCAGCAAGAAAACTGCTTTGAATTAGGTCTGATCGTACAGATTTGCAAAGAATTAGCGATGACAAGCCGGATGATCAGTTTATGAAAGAGTTACTGCTGAGGACTACGGTAACTTTGAACGTGAACGTCGCTTCGTGTTGAATTTCACTGCATCGTTCTTTTCCGCCACGGCTGCATTGTCCTCGACCTCACGATCTTGTCAGATCCATTATATCGTCTCCCGTCCACGCGCGCAGTGCCTCTTCAGGGAGATCACGGCGAGACCACTGCACTCATCACCGTATACACGCGGACAGACAGACAAACCCTTCGCTCACAAATTATGAGATTTCTGACTTTGCCATCATGACCACGAGGTCTCGTGCGCTATCGAGAGTCCCAAAAATGTTTTTTTTGTCAAAAGCAACGCTTTCAGCGCTGTTTCCCTGCTCGTTTGATTCATCAACTCGCTTTTCTGTCATTTTCCGTGTTTCTCCGTTGTTTGGTTCCGCAAACTGCTCATTGCTCACCAGAGCCGCCGCGCTTTGCATTGCATTCTCGCTTTCGCGCGCTTATGACAATCACATGCAGGAATAATATTTGTATTTTTCTTCAAAGGTCGTTCTGCGAGCCGCCGCCGATCGAACATCGACAGCCGCCACAAGAAGGCCGATCAACCGACGCGCAATGTTTGCAGCAATCAAAGGAGCGCGCTGCACTTCTTCGCATTGCAGCAGTTTACGGCGGCGTTCAGAATCGAAACGTCATCGCAGAGAGGAGAATTATAAATATTTTGCCGCATCGGAGATCACGCGAGCCGCGAAGCCTCGAGCGCTGTTTACGACAAACAGAAACGTTCTGCGAAAGTCGGTCGGTCAATTTCGAGATCAAAGAGCGCGAATCGATTGATTTCAAAGAGTTTTGGGCCGAAAAGCAGCGCCTTGGAGCGGCCAATCCACCCATATTGAACCTCGATTCTGACGCGCTCTGTTTTTATGCCCGCACTCGGCGTTCCTGATCTTTAGAACGCCGGACACTTTGCGTCAATGTTTGTCTTTGGGGAAGGAAGATCCGTGATGTTTGGTGCTTTGGTTGCGAGATTTTAAGGCCTTTTCGGGCTCGGATTAGCAGCTAAATCGCTGTTCAAAGAACACACGCCACTTTGGTCTCTAATTCTTGAATCGCGCAATTTGCAGTTTAATTGCCTCCCCTGAGGTCGGTGAGCCAGCAACGCAGTCCACGTGCACTTTCTGGGGTGCACGCGCGCTCTCTGCAGAGTTTGGACGCGCGAGTAAACAGTTTGGTCGCCCTTGGCAACGAACGAATATTCAAGATTTGGGAGCCGCACGGATCGAAGCATTTCAGGGCCACGTGTGATCGTTTAATTAGCGGCGAAATGATCGATTTGATCAGCTGTGAACGCGGAACGGTCAAGCCACGCGATTAGTCGATTTTGGTCCATCAAACAGAGCATCACACAGCATTTTATCGCTAAACAAACTCCACAGAGCCATGAAACTCTCAATAAAAACGATCAGCGCGTGTGGTGCGTTGAATAACAAAGCGAAAAGTGCAAAATAAAGTAAAAATAAGGTTTTTATGTTGTTTTCTATCGAACAAAGTGGAAAAATCACTCCTGTCGGCTTAAATTTTCTTCCGAAATGCCAAATTCTCATTAAACCGCTGATCTCGCGGATTATCGAGCACCGAACAGCCAAGATTCATCTTCAAAAATCGTGTTTTCCATATTTTTGAATAAAAAAGGCCAATTGCGTCAGTTCCGCGGACCAAATCGTAGCCACTTACCATCCGTTGCAGCTCGGCACACCGTAGTGGTATCCGGTGGAAGTGTCGTTGCAGACGAGACACAATTCTTCCATTTGAGACGATGAACCCGGCGTGTTCGCGTTCATCTTCCACGACGCGAGTTCGCTCTGAAGAAACGGAATCAGCGACATCGCGCGCGGTTGATTGGCGCCTGTGGCCAGTGACGAACCAACGAGCACCGCTTCTCCGGTGTTTACTCCTCGAGCGCGCGAGTCATCACCTCCCGCACTCACTCGCGCGCGCGCCTGGGGACCACGTGAACACGGGAGCCGCACGCGATAATTATTGGTTTCCAAGGTTCGTTAGAGGTGCGCGCTAGCGAATGGGACACGGTAAAGAAGCGCAAAAACGAAGCGAAATCGAAGAGCGAGCGAGTGGCGGCGCGGCGATCGCGAAGGCAACCAACTCACAGGCGAAGAGTGAGTCGAGAGAGGGGAGTCTGTTCGCATGACGCGAAGAACCCATCAATCGATACTCTATCACCTACCAACCAACCCCCTGGGAGTGCACGCCTAACACCTGAATAGCTGATCATTGACATATAAGCAACTCATGCACCTTTGTGAGCGTAATGCCCTAGCTTGAAGCAGTAGATCAGATATCCGTCTGTCACACGAAGCAGTAGATCAGATATCCGTCTGTCACACGCGGTCGATTATAGCAGATCAGCCCCTCAGAAAGATGCTCGTTTTTTGAATCCAAAAAATCAATTTTTTCGCTCAAGAAATTGCGTGACGAGCAGCGGGTTATGATTGCTTATTCTCTCTCGCTCCCTCGTGGCAGAAGCTCTCGCCCGCTGGGGCTCCATGGCAACGCGCAGGAGCAGACAGAAACGTTGCAACGACTGTCACCCATCGCCGTCGCCACCAACACCAACAGCAGCACAAAGTAGAAAAGAGTGAGCGAGATGCTCTCGGCGCGAAGCTAAGCGATCGCGCGCGCACGCGTGGAGCATAAACAGAGCGCTGTTGAAGTGAACTTTGCAGAACGGGTTTGGAGCGCGGACGGTTGAGAGGAAAACACGCGCGCGCGAGCGGAATCGCTTTAGCGATCGCGTGAATTTCGACGAAAACAGCAGCGAAATGCACCAGTCGCTTGTGGAGCCGTGTGGAGCCTGAAGGGGTTGAGTGAAGACGCAAGCATCATTTCAAATTTGCGCTTTTGAACCGGAAATCTGCGAGGAGGCCACGAAAACGTGAAGATTTGGTTTGGTAGAAGGGCGTTCTGTCTCTCTCACGCGATCATGTCGTTAGACTGCAGTATTCTCCGGAAATGATCATTTTTGGGATTTTTCTGAAAATTTCTATAAAAAACCAAATTTTCAAACTTTTGAAAGTGAAAAACTGGTTATTTACCGTACCGCAATACACGAAATAAGGTCAAAATCCCGTCCAATCAACGCAGAACATGGACAAAAGGAGCCTCCAAAATGGTTTTGTTGATCGCGAAACCGCACTGTCCTCCCTCTCATCTTCTCAATTTGCGCTTTTCTACCGTAATTCAGCTCAGTTTTGATCTGACGCCTCAGATCTCCTCAAAAAAGCGCCCTTAGATTGTGCATGAAGCACCAAAAAACGCGGAAGTCCTCCAAATCTCCTGCAAAATCAACCCATAAACGTCACATTTAGTGTCCGTGGCGAAATCATAAATTCGAAAAACAGGTCACAAAAACGCTCCGCGCTCTGCAAATAGCGAGGTTACACCGTAGGCGAAAGCGTCCGCCGCGTCATCAATCAGAGATCGCGCCGCGTTCGAGGGGTAAATCGTTTTTTTTGCGTTGTAAAAGCGCTGATTCGACAGCAAAAACGACGATTGAGCGGCGCTACGTGCAACCAAATCTTGCAAAAACACTTTCGAGTTATCTGCTTGGGTGGTGAAGTCACCGCCATCGACCACCGCCGCGCCCTCTGAGAAGTCTATCCCGCGCGCGCTGATAAGCGTGTTTGCGACTCCACTTTTTGCTCTTGCGACGAGAATCCCGAATTTGGGAGCTGCGGAGAAGCACAGTCGATGCACAACTCTCAGTATGCGTGCTATCTTATCGATGCTATCGGCGGACGACGACACGGTGACCTCTGATGCTACATGTTACTTCGGAAGGCGTGTGTTGGTCGTAAAAATGCGGTTTTTGAGGGAATTTGAAAGCAATGGGTTACTGTATCAAATCGTCTAGATTTTTTAAATGATTTGCGCTGCTACTCTTCCTCGTTTACGATTTGCAAATTGCAATCGCGAACGCTTGAGGAGCGCTGCAATTCAATGACGCAACACTCCTCCGTCAAATCGAGAGTCTCGTCTAGGCTCCCACAACGCGAACCCTGCATGCAAACTTCCTCTCTGTGTCGCAATTGCACTATTAAACGCAGTTGCATCAAATCCGATCTCGTATTTCGCTTCATCTCTGTATCGCGTGACTCCGCTGTCGATCGTCAACTTCATCTCTGCTTTCAGGTCCCCAGATGGCGTTCTTCTCGAAAATATTTGTCTTCGCAGTTGGCGGCTACTGCGGCGCGTACGCTGCGCAGAACTACGATGTCCCCGCACTGCCTTCCCCAGAAGAGATGTATCGACAGCTCGAAGAGTACCTACGCAAGTACAGGAGAGAATAAACCTAGGATTCCGTTTCTCCATCTCGTAATACGTGTAGCGATCGCTTCGGAAGCGCATCAAACGTTCTGTTAATTTGCAAATAAAATGGTACGCCGACGTGAATGATTTGTGGCACCCCTTGGTCCATTTATTTTCTGACAGCGAGAACAAGTGTTTTAACAACGCAAGATCAACATACAACAGGAAATGAGTTGTGAAAAGAATCGCCTGTTAGAATAGTTAAAATTACACTTTGGCACTCTAAAGAAAGTAGTCCGGTTGTGGTTTCTTCGACGGCGCACCGCGATTTTCTTGAGGAGCCGCTTCGAATATTGTGAAATCACGACTCAGATTGTCGTCCAGTTCCAGGATGGCAGCGACATTACCACAACGGTAGCAGTAGTTCGGTGCGGACCAGATGGTTAAGACGGTTTCGTTGAAATGCCATTTGTATCCTTCCATGACCTGAAATGTAGGAATTGAGATATGAACTCTCAATTTGTATTTCCTACCAACTGATGGGCGCGACAGATCAAGTCGACTCCGTTAGTTTCGCAGAAACTTTTCACTACATCTGATCCGAACAAGTAGCCAGCACCACGAGGACTGACGCCGAATCCAACTGAATCTTCAGGGTCACTCCAAAGGAGATCGCACATGGGGCCGTCGTGAGGAACCTGAATCAGCCAAAGGTTATAGTACTATGTCGAATTAATAAAAAACTAACTTCTTGTTTGCGATCAATAGCGCGAATTTGATCGAGTGTGTTAATTGAAGGGGATAAACCACCGTGGACGCAGAACACTTTTCCAGCGATGACAGCAGATAGACTGAGGCAGTCAAAGACTTCGGCGCAGCAGCGCCACACGGCTGACGAGCCGTATTTGCGAATGCACTCGTCGTAGAAACCATAAACTTGGGTGATCTGTCTTGATTCGTGGTTTCCTCTGATCAGCATCATTCGATCGGGATATCTGACTTTCAGCGCTAGCAGCAGAAGGAAGGTTTCGACGGAGTAAAATCCACGATCAACAAAATCTCCAAGAAAGAGGTAATTTGTGTCGGGAACTTGGCCTCCGACACGAAAGAGCTCCATGAGATCGTAGAATTGGCCGTGAATGTCGCCACAAATCTAAAACGGATAGCAATGAAGACGGCAAAAGAGAAAAATCGAACAATTTTTGCTGAGGGACTAGAAAAAAATGAGGGAAAAACCAAATTTCTGATTACTCCTGATATCAAAACACAAAACCAAAACACTGTATACTCACCGTAACAGGTGCGTCGACGCACTGAACGTTGCTCTCCTGTAGCAAGATTTCCCGCGCCTTCGCGCACAAAGTTTTCACTTCCTCTTCCGGAATACATTCACATCTCATCAGCGTTTCAATCTGACTGTAACCAACACCACGTTACTACATGTCATAATCCACGCGCGCAACTCACCGATCGAGTTCGGAAACTGAACTCGTCACAACATTCGAAATTCCTGGATTGGGAGCTTTACGTTCGGGCGAACCAGCGACCATTTTCTCCGTTGTCACCCTGAAAAGTGCATGCGTGTGAGAGAGCAAATTCGCTGCCGGTGGGCGACACAAACATCGAGTGATTCATGCTGCGACCGACCACGCTCGTTGCGAAATGAATTGAAAAACCGATCGACTGCACGGGGAAACACAAAATGTCGACGGACTAGAGACTCGCGACTCCCCAGCTGATGTGATCCTCCGCAATTCACAACGCTCGACGCTGGCACGAGCGTAGCACTGACTTGCAAGCGAGCAGGGCAGAAACTCGAGAGAAACATCTCGCCTCAACGGCAAATCGGAAAAAGACGAACGCGGCCGCAAAAAAACAAGAAAGCGCGGTGTAAAGCCGAAATCAAATGCGCGATCGTAGTTCGGGCGCGAACACGAAATGCGTTCGCGACGGGACCACTGAAGTGTAAATGCGTCAGCGGAGACAAGTGCCAACGGCGTCAGTGCACTTTCGAAGCCCGGTTAGCTCAGTCGGTAGAGCACCAGACTCTTAATCTGGCTGTCGCGGGTTCGAGCCCCGCATCGGGCTAATTTTTTCTGTTTTACATAGCTGCTTGTCAGAAGTCGACTGTCTCTGTTCCAACGTGTCGTCAGCCGTGTGGCGCTGCAACCCCGATATAACAGATAACCCTATCTAAATAAAAAGACAAAAACGCTATGTTTATTAACTATTTACACATTATTAAGAAAAACCCAGCAAACGCCTTCTAGTAGCCTTGGAACACGGTGCCAGGATCCGTCGAACGACGCAGCTTGCTCCTCGCCATCCTCAACGTGTCCTCGGGTTTTGGTGACTGCTTGATGGGGACCCGACGCTCATTCTCGGTCTTCTTGAGTAGTTTCTTCTTCAAAAGCAGCGTTTGCGCCTCTTGTAACTCATCAATGACCCGCTGGAACGCATCGATCCACGCGTAGGCGGCGTAATTTTGATAGCCAATGGGACAATAAGTGACCTTCACGTTTCCCGTGCGATGCGCAGCTGAACCTTTTTGTTTCTGAAATGCGAAACTTATTGTTTGACAGAAGGGATGACTCTGGACTTACGTTATGAGTTTCTCGGCGATCGTCATCAGGAGAGAATGGATCTTCTGCGTCCTCACGCATGTCAAATTGATCATCACCACGCCCCATCGACTGCTTATCCGAAGAGGAGGGAGAAGACGGTTCCGAAGTGGAAGGGAACGAAGCATCGCTCTCGATCAGCTTGATGACGGAAACACTGTGAAAGACACGTCTGAAGGGTGGCTTCTCGACAGGTTTGTCAGTCTTCGAGTTTGCGTTCTGAATGCTCAGTTCAAAATGACAGAAGAACGGAGAAAACATACCAACTGCTTAAGATGGCGTTCATACGCTTCCTTCAGTGTCTTGACGTCGCTTCCGTCTCCGGCTGCGAACACCGCTGTCTGGCCAGTCATTGTTCTGGTTAATTCTGAAAATGAATCGAAGTGAATCAGTCCGCCCGCCTACGTCTCGAAAATGCAAAAAGTACACGCGACGACCCTAATGAGGAGGAAGCTAAATTGAGCGAAAAATGTGAAAACGGAAGGAGAAATCGATGCGAAAGGCCCTAAATTATGCGATCCCCTCATTTCACACATTTGTTGAGATTGAAACCGATAAGATCGGTCCGTCCGCGCGACGACCGAAATTAAGACAAACAAACAAGGTAGATCTGGAAGATCGACAACGCATCGAAAACGAAAACTCCCCATCTCGCACAGGAAAGGACAAAAAAGGCAATTTCAAGCGTTGCACATGACACAAAATGAAATTTCGCAGTATAGAGAGCGGAGCAAAGCAACTAGATTCGAAAACAATGACGTCACAATTCAATTTGAAGAAGGAAACATTGTTACTGCTCGCGCCCCAATTTGATGAAAACTGAAAACAAGACTACAAAAAGAGGAAAGCGAGGGATCTGCGTTGGCGCTAGCCACAAAGGGGCATTGTTGGAGTCCTAGCTAAATACGTCAGAGTACTATATTCAGAGTACAGATGCAAGCAAATGCGCGATTCCAAACAATAACGGAGACCGCTCGTTAAACGTCGTGCGCCAAGAAACCGCGATTAGCACCGCGCTGATCAAATCTGGTGCTTTGGAAGGCAGCTGAGCATCGCGGATACGGCACGCGATTTGAACTCACAAATATGATAATTTCCAGCGGCAACGGCGGCAAATAAGACTTCTCCCTCGCAGCACAAACGACGAGCTATCAGAAGGAATGAATTGTCAATTGTCAATTGCGCTGTAGCGAACATCGCGGTTGGCGCATGCGGAAAATAAATAATGAGAGAGAAAGGAAACGCGAAACAACCGAGAAAGCATGCAATCAATCTACCGTGTCAAGACCGAATGCAAATATTGAATTATGCTGCAGCGTGCGATTGAGGTCCACCCGGTGAAAAAGCACCAAAACATGGGGATATTGCCGCCAACTCGATTCTGCGATCAAGAAGAAGGAGCTCCTAAGTTTCACGATCATCCGCGCTACGAGCAGCTCAACGCCAAGCTCTTCGCTCTCCGCTCCAACATCCCAAAACGCGTGATTCGCTTCAACATTCGACAAACAGTCTCCGCTTCTCACACTGGAAGCACGCGAGAGGCATCGGAGATGAGGCAACGAATATACGAAAATGAAGCGAAAGAAGAAGTCTACGTGCAGTCTCTAATCACGCAAATCATCGCTTCATGATTGAGTCAAAACGATGCGATTCTAGTGAAGATTATGCGCGGAATCACGGAACGGCGATTCATTCAACGACAGACCAGCGCGTGAAGTACGCCAGGGTCGAGGAAGGTGCGCAGAATGAAGAGAGACGTTCCTGGCGATGCTACTTCCGTGCTCCTCCATCTGGAGCGAGTTTCAGAAGCCGAAAGCACGAAGCGTGGTTTTCGGACTTCGCGTTTAGCGCGCTGTATCTTTCCGCAGCGCATATCGTCTGTCGATCTCAACTCTGACAGAATGAGGCGCTATAGCTGAGAAAATCACCTAAACTCTGTTTTACTGGACAGCGCAGGGCAGTTTTCACTATTTTCAGGCTATTCACGCATAGATTCCGCACGTTTTGCGGTTGTTTCTGCCAGCAATTGTGACCGAATGCAACATAGCAGCCTGAAGACAGGCCTAACGGCGCACCTCCTTTCAACCAGAAACAAAACAACCCGCGCGCAACAACAAATCCGAATGCGAAATTGCGTTTCATGAATAATTTCCCGATTCCGCGTTGTTTCTTCGCGCATGATTTATGGAAATCCGGCCGTCAACAATGGTCGCCTGGCTACGGTATTCGTCCTTTCCTGCGCTCTCCTACCAGGAACCAGCGCGCTGATGCGCGCTTTCCGGCGTTTATTCCACTCAACTAACCTCCCTTTATGCTCGCCTTCTATCTCGAAAATCCATTTTCTGCTCCTAAGCGTCCGCTTTTTGTCTCCCTGGACAACCTATCGCCGTCGAGCGAGCGCGCCTAATGAATCCATCGGAAATCCCATCAAAAACGGCCCAACTTCTGGCCCCTCTTCTCTTCAACACACGAACGAAGCGCCGCTTTCGACTTTGTTTTTGTTTACTTTGCCATCCGCCGTTCTCGTTTCCCTAATCGCTGCTTCGCGCCTCATGCCAGAGGCTCTGCGGCCGTAATCGTCGATTTTTATGATTTTTGACTTCTCCGACGCGACATGACGTTCGCGAGTTGCAAATGTTTCGGATACACCGCTGCCGCCGCTACTCATTAGCATCGCAAACGTGCAGAGGCGACGTGAAATCGGACACAAAATCCGGACGCCCCGTGTACGTGATTCGGCCCCGTGAAGCGCGGCAACGATGACATCATCGTCGTCGTCGTCGGGGCATAAGCGGCGGCGCGCCTCCGGAAGACCGCAATTGTGGCGATGAGCAACAATCGCCGAGGTCGAAGATTCGTGCCTCGAGCTACGCGATTTTCTTTCCTCGTGGTTGTGCTGCTGCCGCTGCAAAAAGTGGCCTAATTGCGCGCGAGACCGATCTTCAGTCCTTGCTTCCCGACGACGTCGTCGTCATCGCGCCGACAGCGAACGGAAGAAAGCTGATTGCGACTGAGATTGTCGACGCTTAGGGCACTTTTGTTATTTTCCGGTGCTCCGCTCGGCTTCCGTAGAACAAATACAACTCGCCATTCGTGATTCGAAAGTCGCCTCTCACGCTCGCTGTTCGTTCGTCATGTTTTGAGAAGATTCGCAGCTTTTTCCACCTCTAATCACCCTGCAGAAGACAGGAATGTTCCGATTGAGGCACTGCGCTCCATTCCGTAGTCATATTTACGATAATCAAGCATCAAAAACTCGAAAACTGACGAAAATGTGAGGATTTTTCGACTCGAGAACCCTCAATTTGAGATTCTGCTGCTTGATAGTCGCGTTTCGAGAGACTCGTCAAGGGCCAGCTCGTTAGTTTCGCCTCCAAACTGCCAAGGAAACGAAGACGTTGCGTGCATAAAAATTCTGTCGATTTCCGCCGTCCGAAGCGTGATTTCTGCTCATTTCCCAGCTGTTCGTGTTCGCTGACTGAGGCGTTGCATGACTGACTTTCCTGCGGCGTAATTCGAGCTCGTGTAACATGAAGCAAGCAGCTGCAAGCCAAAAAAGCAACAAATTTGGATGTGACGCTTCCGCGCCTTCGAAATGAAGCCGAAAATCGCGAAAAACTCCAGATTGAATGCGAACCGGTCGAGGAAGAGTTTTGCATTCCAAATTCGACTCAATTTCCTGTCCACGTGCACAGCACCGCTGCTTACTCGCCATTTTAGGTGCTGAAAATAGCGTTTTCGTGTTTTCTGAGATGATTTGTGGTCGGAAAACAGAAATCAAGCATCAAACGCTTACGAAACGACCAAAGTCCTCGGTCTCTATGAGCATCTTTGGGCTATTTGTGCATGTTTGGCTGCTTATTGCGTGTTCTGCGACCCGAATTACCACCGAAAACAAACGACGCGCCAGGTTAGAGGCCTAATAGTCAAGAAATATGCTTGCGACGATGCAATCGTCACAGCTGCGCCTTTTCTCGAGATAATCTGAGCGCTTCATGAGGTCGAGAAACGACGACAAAGCCGCAAATCCGCCATTCCATGTTCTCGCTCTATTTTTAGCGCACCCGAAGAGGAGCGCTTACGCCAATTCATTATTTATTCGCCTGCCAGGTGCTCTGTCATGTGAACATTCATTCCACAAACAAAAACTCGTTTGTTCGGCAATAATCCACATCCATCGGAGGATAAAACCGCAAAATAAAGCGGGAGTGTACGGGATTTTTACGCACCACCGCTGCCGCCTGACAGTCGGCGGTCCATCTAGGCCCGGCATTTCTCTCGCACGCGTTTCCCCCGAAATCGGCCCTCGTTGCGTCCGAAGTGGATGATATACGTGCTTAACGCTCGCGGCCGGAGTCGAACTCGCGACTCGTGGCGTGACAGGCGAGCGCGTTTCCCCCTGCGCCGTTCGCACACTGTTGAGTTGGTCCTCTGATTGCACTATATCGCACGCGTCGCGCGTTGATTTCTGGCCGAATTAATTAAACGCGCACAGAATCGTCAAAAACAACTTATTTTGCCTCGTCACGTGCGCAGTTTCGCGTCTGCATCGCTGAAATTTGGCTTTTTCCTCTCGGACTCCGCTCTGTTTCACCCGATGCGCGTTTTTTGAATTGAAAATCAATTGTGAGATTAGTATTCATTCATCAGGCGCGCGCGCGCATCTTCAGGGATGCCCGAAAGTGCATCTTCCCCATCGGCTTCAATTAGCCTGAGTAGATTTCTGTGTAATTAGGCGATTCAGCACCAATTTCTGCTAAATTCACGCTGGTGCACTCTGTAAATGCGCAAATTCTCGTTCCTGGGAGCCGGAAGCAGCGCATTTCCTCCAAAATTGTTAATTTAGAGCTTCCCAGTCAGCGCCGAGTTTCCAACCTCATAATTAATTCTCCAGGCGGTCGCTTTCGCCGAAGACGACCGCCGGCGCGTTGAGAGATCGCTTCCGACGTTCATTCCGGAAGATCATCGCAAGCGAGCGAGCGGAGTGCGTTATCTGCTGCTTCCATCCAAGCTTGGCGGGAGATCTCCGCCTGGGGGAGCGTCGTCGCCGTGACGGCGGCGGTCGCGCGACGCGCCGCGCGAAATCAATGCGTCGTCGCTTGTCGCGGCGGCGGACGAACGAAGAGTGCTCCTCCTCGCCCCGTCCGCAAGTGGCCGCCGCTGTTTTCCCGCCCGCTCCTCACCTTCCGGAGCAGCGCTCCACGCGAGAAGCGCCTCTTCGTCGTTCTTTAGAGACGCATTGTCGTCACCATCCCCATCTAAAGCAACAGCAGCACAACCACAACATCCACGTCCGTCGTCCATTATCGGAAGGCGCGCTTGCACGCGGCGGGCCAATCAGACGGAATTATTTTTGGCATTTTAAGTGCTTTCGACCGTGTGTGTGTGGCGATCGTGTGCTCCTCTCCAAGCTTCCACCTCATTCCGCGGATTCTGCTCATGCTCTGCGTCGTCGGTGGTCTCACGACGACGCGAAGCAGCCACAGAAGAGAAGAAGAAGGACGTTGACGACTCGTTGACGAAGAAGCCATTATCATTAACGCCTCCTACTATCCACCGCCGCCCGAACACCACACGTCGTCGTCGCCGTCGTCGTCGCCGTCGTCGCCGCAGTCAATGAAGCAGCGAGTCAACTGGCGAAGATCCGAAGGAGTGCCGAATCAGGACTGACCTCGTCGCGCCTCCACAACGATGCTCATCAAGGAGTACCGCATCCTGCTGCCCCTCACCGTTGAGGAGTATCGCATCGCGCAGCTCTACATGATTCAGGTTGGTTGTTTACGGCCTTCATTAAGCAATGCAACAATCCCGCCGCCACAAATGGCGCTGAATTTGACTTTTGCCGCTCTCTGTTTACACAAGAGTCGCAAAAACTCAAACGATTATTCATAGGGCGCCCTAAAACAGCCTGTTTCGCACGCACTTGATGGATTGACGCACAATCGGTCACGCGGTGTCAGTTAATCCTCGATTAAGTCGCTCCGCTCGTCGGCGCCGCTCTCCTCATCGCCAAATTGGGAGGATTTCCTCCCGGATTAGCGCTCGACGTCCAAAATTTGCATTTTCGCCCGAAAAGGCAGCCGAAGAGGAAGTGGCACAGCGGCTAGGACCTTTAGTTGCTTTCCGTGGGAAAATGCTGGTGGGATTGGAGCATCGAGATCACACAAAAACCACTCACAGAGCAGCTGTAGGAGGGAATGATCGCGTTCGACGAGAGCCTCTTGAGATCGGCTGGTTTTGCACAGAGATGATAGCACCACTTGTTCTTTGGTTTCTGGGTCAGAATCGAACACAAAATTGGGCTCAGGCGCCAGGGAAGCGATTGTGCAAAGTGTGCTTCAGCAATTCATCAATCCACCTGCCGATTCACACCTTCAAATCGATATTCCCGCATAAAACTGCATTCTGATCGTTCGCTGATCGCGCTTATCTCCGATGCGCATCGTTGTTTGCTTTACGACCGTCGTCACTTCCGACCCGACTGCACTCAATTAACACGCGTTTACGACGCGTTTACGCCTCACTTTCGATCTTTATGCTAAATTCCTCCCCGGCGCGTCTATTTTTGCGCCCAAGACGAACGGCTCCACCACTCGCGGTTGATTGATCGTTCGCGCCACGCCGATTGAACGCCTGTGGTCACTGCGTAGAACGGGGAGATTTATGAAAAGCGGTTTTTGACGCGAACTGACGGTGATCGCTGACTTGTTTACATTGTTACAACGACGCGAGACGCCGTAACACATGTTGGTGAGGGTGAGACGCGCATGTGGTAAACAAAAAAGTATATAAACACAAAATGAGGATCAACAATGTAATTGAAATGTGATACAAGAACTGACATGTGTGCATAGCTCAATTGGTAGTGCGTTTTGCTGCCATACAGAACTTCACAGGTTCCATTTCCGCACGAAGCCTTCAATTCTTTTTTTCAATTGTTTCTCTCGTAAAATCGTTTTTTGATTTTTTTTCCCAACAGACTGAATCCGTTAGGCATCAACGAGCCTGTCAGTCACACAAGTGAGCGCGCCTCGCTCGCTCCAACAAAAGAGAAAATTGAAACCGGATATTTAGCGCAAATTTCGTTTTCAGAAAAAATCGCGAATCGACAGTTCGGGAGCGGGAAGCGGCGTTGAGATCATCACGAACAAGCCGTACACCGACGAGGGACCCGGCGGCTCCGGGCAGTACACCTTCAAGATCTACCACATCGGCAGCAAGATCCCAGGTGCGTCGCGCTGCGCTAGAAAAGAGTCGATGAAATGACGATTTTTAGGATGGATCCGCAGCATTCTGCCGACATCGGCGTTCGAGGCGCACGAGGAAGCGTGGAACGCGTATCCGCTGACCAAGACGAGGTACTCGTGTCCGTTGATGGACAAATTCTCGATCGAAGTGGAGACGAAATACTTTGACGATGCGGGAACGCAGGAAAACGTCTTTGGATTGTCGCCCGACGAGCTGAAAAATCGCGTTGTCGGTGAGTAATTTGGGGAATTGTGGTTTTTTGTTAATTTATCCGCCAGTTCGGTGCGCGCGAGGTGTTTTCCGGCTCAATTTTGACCGAATTTTAGTCCAAAAACACTTGGAAACAGCGATCGCGACCATTGCCAGCTGTTTTCTCGGGAATTTGGAAATAAATTGGATTAAGTGACTCTGTCCTGAGTTAATTTCAGATGTTTTAAACACATAAATTCGTAAACAAAGTAGGATTCGACGAGTTTTGCATTATTTAAGATTGTTTTGTATTTTCCGTCCTCGCAGTACCGCATCCGCTTGATTTATTGATTTCTTTTCCCGATATTGGAGCCAAAATTGAAGATTTTGACAAACAACAGGGTAATTGATGGTAGGAAAACACGAACTCATCAATCCCAGCACCATCGGCGCACCAACTGCACTAGAGTCCTATATTTTTACGCCAAAGGGGACGTTATCATCACCCCAAGGTCACAATTTCACTTTTTGTCGCATTCTTTCGTTGTTAAACCGATTAAGCAACGTTTTCCTGTTCAGATGTGATGGATTTCGTGAAAGACTCGGTCAGTTCCCACGACTACTGCAAAGAAGAAGACCCCAAGGTCTATCAGAGCAAGAAAACGGGTCGCGGGCCGCTGGAGGACAACTGGGTTGAAACGGCGATGGCACAGAAGCGACCGGTGATGTGTGCGTACAAGATGTGCCGCGTGGAGTTCCGCTATTGGGGAATGCAGTCGCGGGCGGAACGTTGGATTCACGACTGGGCGCTCAAGGTGCGTTTCAACTCGTTTTCGCCCCGAGCTAATCCTCTTGCAGGGCACGATGATGCGGGCGCATCGGCAAGCGTGGGCGTGGCAGGACGAATGGGTCGATTTGACGATTGAGGACATCAGAAAGTTGGAAGAAGAGGTCGCGATCCACTTGTCACGAGTGATGGCGCCGCCGCTCTCAGATGACGCCGGCGATTCCGACTCCGAATCGGACATTTTCTTCGATTGCACTGATGTATCGCCGGTGCACTCGACGAAACCTTCGTTGATTCGGTAAGTGCGCCGCCTAATATCTGAAGTGAGCATCTGTCAAAATAGATTAGATTTGAACCGATCGTCAGGAGGAAATGCCCTTTTGTTGACGTTAAAGAGCAAACAACTGCAAAAGCACTTTTAAAACAGGCCGTTTGTTCATGTTTTTCCTCTTGTTAGCTGCACCCATGAGATTATCTCGATTACGCTTCGCTTCCTCTTGAACCATCGAAACGCAAATTGCATTTCGGAGTTTGATCCTCGGACGGAGGCGACGTCACTTAAAAATGACGTCGAGGGGGAGCTCAGCTCGTGCTCGTCTAATGCGATTAGCGATGACGTCGTGGCCCTATTTACTTTGTTGTTTGTTTCAGATGGAGCTCCGAACTGCTTGTCAATGACGGCGACTCGCCGCCGTTGACGCCAAAACCCGGAGACAACAACTCGCTGTTGTTGATCATCGTCTTCCAGGCCGATGTCCTCTCTGAGGTGAGCGGGGGTCAACGAGAACATGGGGCAGAGGGCAGCTGTAGCCTAAAACGATCACTTGAATTTCATCTTAGGAGACCGATTTCGAGTTTCGAATAGTTCTTCCTTGCAGTGATCTCCGATGCCAACACTCAATCGCTCGTATTCCGCCCGATAATCTCAAATTTCGTTTCAGAAGAGCACCGGCAGCAGTCAGACCAGGGTGACGGACACAACGACGCTGAAGGCGACGATCGACCAGCTGATCATGAGTCACTATCCGCAGCTGAAGAAACGCGTCCACGTGCTCACGGTGCCGTGCTGTGTCGACGGGATCGCCAATCAGATCACCACGCTGGGTCAGATTGCGCCTTCGTTCGGCGCTTTTCATCCTTCCTTGGCGCTGATGCTAACCGCCGACAAACAGCTTCTCCAACGGGTAATTCGACGGGGAGGGAATTGGCTAAATCACGAAGGCGACGAGTCAGCGGAGGGATGAATTCGAAAACGAAGGCGAAAACAACATAAGGAACTAATTTCGAAGGGTGACAATGCCAATCGCGGGTAATTGGGAACGAAATTGTAGGCTAGGACGTAATTTGGGATGAGACGAGTTGAGCAGAAATGCAGGGGGATCTTCATGAATATTAATGCGTTTTCTCATTACTGAAATTGCAATTTCAGGCAACACAAGAGACAATTGAACGGGTAAACCAGAAACTCACCGAGTTTGAAGAGTCCGAACTCGGTCGATCGTTCTCGGGAGAGATTTTCGCTGTAGGCGACAGTCTCGGAGGTCTTCTGATGTACGAAGCGCTCGCTACGCAGACCAGGAATCACGCTCCCGTTTCGCGACATTCCAGTTCGGTGTCGCAACAATCCTCCGTGCACACGACGGGTCCAATTCTGGAGAACGTGAGTCTGTGCGAGCTGGACAGCAAGGTGAGTGATCCTTTCCTCAAAGAAATCCACAATTTGGTGGTTTTAGACGCCAGGAACGTGTTCGCTGAACGAGTACAACTCATCCTCCTCATCTTCACATCATTCCGGCCATCTTGCCAGAACTAATCCGCTCAAACCCTACTCGAGGAATCTCTCCGCGCCACCATCCGCCACCTCAACGCGCAAGAGATTCACGATGAATGCGGAAGATCTCAACAATCATGACGCGGTCACTCTGAACTTCCGTCCGAGTCACGCGTTTCTACTCGGCTGCCCTCTGGCGCTCGTGCTGATGCAGCGGAAGATGAACGGTGTCGGCGTGGACACTCTTGACTGCGATCAGCTCTTCAATCTCTACTACTCGCTCGATACGTGCGCTGCGCGAATCGAACCCGTGCTGAACACTCAGCTCGGCTACCTCCCGCCCGCGGACATCCCGCGCTACCAGCGATTTCCGCTTGGCAACGGTCGGAGCATCAGATTCCACCCGCCGCTCTCCGCTGAGGACTCGTCGCTTCTGTGGGGAAGTCGCCGGATCGACCACATGCTCTACTGTCCGCCGTCGATGCTCTCGCTTCCTTCTTGCGCGCTCCCCAACATCCTCCACGCGTCCTACTGGGAGAGCTGCGATGTCGCCTCGTTCATTCTGCGGCAATTCGTGCGCGCGGACGACGGAAGCGGCGTGCACGCTGCGTTTGGCGGAGCGACTCAGATCACCTCGCCGCTCCCGCTCAACATCGACATGGGACCCGCCTTGTGGAGCAGAAGGCGCACAAAGTTCAAAGTTGGGAATCTCGCGTCGAACCACCGCGCCAACGACGTCATTTGCATGGAGGGCAGCGAGCAGGTGATCTGTGCGAAGTTTGCCTACGGACCGATGGACATCGTGCTGCTTTCGAAGGAGGGCGTTACCGTATACGTCTGCCCATACGGTAAGTGAGAATTTGATTTGCTTGTGTTTGAAAATTAATTTTCCAGGTGGTGAATGGCAATTCCACGCAACAGAGATGACTGACGCACACGGCAAGCTCACGATTAGTCTGGGACAACGCCTCGCAGTCGGAGTCCACTCGGTGAAGATGGTCGTCAAGGGCGATCACTCCTACCTCGACCTCTACGTCGCCGTTGTCCCACAAGCGACCAAATGCGTCGTCTTTAGCGTTGATGGCTCGCTGACCGGCTCCGTTTCTGTCACCGGAAAAGATCCCCGAGTGCGTCCGGGCGCCGTGGACGTCGTCCGCCACTGGCAGCTTCTCGGCTACCTGATCATCTACGTCACCGCGCGACCCGACATGCAGCAGCGCGTGGTCGGCGCGTGGCTCTCGCAGCACAACTTCCCCCACGCGATGCTCATGTTCACTCCGTCGTTCTCCACCGATCCGCTCCGACAGAAGACGCAGCATCTGAGGCATCTGATCGACATGGGCCTCTGCGTGAACGCGGCTTACGGCAGCAGCAAAGACGTCGCGGTCTACTCGGGCGCCGGCCTCGCGCCAGGAGCGTATCTTCTGCGTTTCGCACAGCTCGAAGCGGCGCGGCTGCGTGCCGGTCGAGAGCTACGCGCTGCATCTGGACGACCTTGAACCAGGGCAAAGTGATCATTGCGCAGCCGGTGTTGGAGTCGATCATGATGAACGGAGCCGCGAGCGACCGCTCGGTGACTAATCCCCACCAGACCGAGGTAAGCGTTTCCCGAGTTGCAAGCGTTCAGTGATGATTTCAGGCATCCGCACATCATCCAACGCGCGCGGAGCTTCACTCCGCGGAGCGGCAAGTACGACATCGGCCCGCTGCCGGTCGGTCAGAAGCAGAAGAAGCACAGTCACTCGTAGCGGCGTCCGTCCACCAAGCGATCTCAAACCTCTGACAATGAGTTCCTCTTCCTTGCCTCCCCAAGATTTCCTTCTCAACCGGTTGTTTTCTTCGATTCCACTCCTTTTTGTTGATTTCGAGATTCTCTTCACACACTGAGATTCAATTACGCGATGTTAAATGCACATAAATTGACTTCTACTTCACACGCCTCGGCCAGACAGTTTAGCCGTCCAACTCCCGCCTTCACTTTCTGTGAGCGAGAGTCAGCGATGTGGTTGACTGTAGCGGTGTCCGTCTTCGCGTTGGCGATTCTGCCAATCATTGCGTTAATCATCTGCAGAACAAGCGGAAAACCAAAGAGGGGCGTTTCAGGCTCACTTGAGCCGAGGGACGAAAGCCGCGAGGCGAAAGGGAATCTGTCAAAGGAGAAGCGGAAAACGTCCGCCGACGAGATTCCACAGGAGCCCCGGAAGAGGGCGATTCGGTCGGTTTCATCCTCCGAATCCATCATTTCGAATTCTCCTTTCAGAAGCAGCAAACAGCGCCGGATCTCTGTTCCCGGAAGCCCCGACAGCGCGCAGTCGCCGGCTTCAAAGTCCGCGCGGTCGTCGGTGCATCAGGAGCTGCGGTGAGTTGGAAGTCTGTGGGTGGAAACGCCGGTGAATTCGCTGATTTCAGAGCGAACAACTGCATGAAGCCGATTCCGCGTCGCGGAGGCATCAAGCAGAAGCGGGCGCCGAATTTCGATTTGGAACCTCCGAGCGCCGATGAATCGAACAAAGACGCCTTCATGCCGGCTTCAGACGAAGGATGCAGTAAGCTGCTGAATCGAAGTGTGAAGTGAATGAAAATGCTCCATTTCAGATGATTCGAAGAGCAAGAGCTTCAGCCGAAAGTTGTCCCACAGGGCGAGCGACAGCCATTTGGCCTCCGAGGAGTGAGAGATTCTTGCGATTCAATAAATTCTTCAATTCAAATGTTTCCAAACAACAAAACAAGCAAAACAGACACGATGGTTAGGTTAATCGACTTCTCTGAGGCCGCTTCATGCGCCAAGCCGTACCAATTTGTCTTGGGCAGTGCGAATTCCGTGCAGATGCCGTTGATCCTCCGCGATCCCATTTTGCAGACGCACTTGTAACTTCCGACGGTATTGATGCACACTTCGTGCGCTGAATCGAGGATTTAAAAAAAGCGTCCTGGAATGGGAAAATACCTGCACTACAAAAGCTCCAGTCCTCTTCGCTGCACTCGTCGATGTCGACGCACTGCCGCGAACGGTAGTCGTACCTGAATCCCTTTTCGGCACAATCGCAGCTCATATTCCACTGGTTCCAGATCATTCCGCCCAGAAACGCATTGTGCTCTGACTTTACCATGCAGGAGGAGCCCTCCTTGCTCCTCTCCTTCTTCTCACAGATCGACTGACAGCGATTCGTATCTCTGTAACGCGCTTTGTTGCAGCACGGATCCGGACAGAAGCTGAAATTTGGGAGATTGAAGTGAAAAGTCCATTGCTGTGCTGCTAACCTCTCGATAGCGCACTGAAATGGTCGAGCATCCCACCCAAACACCGATTTTTCGGAGATTCTGATCGGCAATGGTCTCTAAACGAGTATTTTGCGCGGGAAATGAGGAATCACGACTTACGGTTTCTGTTTCGTCGGGCCCGATGGAGCAGAAGGGAAGCGCCTTCAACGGAAGGAGTTTGTTGTGCGAGAAGAAGCAGAAGATGTACGAGAAGGTCGTGTCGAATGCGTTCATCTTCTCCATGTGTGTGTCCGCGAAGATGCGTTCGCTGAATTTCGAAATTCCACGATTCTCCACGACCTCTGCGCTCACCTGATGGTCACGTTGTCCTCAGGCGTGAATAACGCGGGATATCGGTCGGTGATTCCCTCCTCTACCTTCTTGATGCATTTCTACGACTCGAAAATTCACAAAATCGACCAAAATTCAACTCACGATGATGTCCTTGGTGCACATATCCATCAGCTTCTGACTTAGCGCTCCGGGAAGCTTGGGGAAATGGCCGACGGCGAGTCGTTCACCGGTCATCGTGCGACCGAAGGCGCGGCGGAGGCGCGCGTAGTAGGCGATGGCGCCAACGCTGATGACTGTCCGGTGAAAGTCCGCAATACTCTGGTTCGCTCTGATGTGCGCGTTGAAACGGGAAACTATTGTAGCGTCGTACATCTCGTCGAAGCGCATCTGCGCTGTCGACAGCGAGATGATCGAAGCGGCGACGATCAGCAAACGACTGATCATTCTGCGATTAGAGTGCGGAAATGAGGAAAATGTCTGCTGCTGCTGCTGCAGTCGCTGCCAGGCGATGACGTGGAGCATCTCATCCTGCAGAGAAACGACAACGCGTTCCTAGACAAGCAAGTTTTGGATTTGGCGCCCGGTTGCCTCCGCGGAATCGGCTTCGTGCAGTTGTTCGCTCTGAAATCAGCGAATTCATCGGCGTTTCAACCCACAGACATCCAACTCACCGCAGCTCCTGATACACCGACGACTGCGCAGGCTGTAAAGCCGGCGATTGCGCGCTGTCGGGGCTTCCGCGAATGGAGATCCGGCGCTGTTTGCTGCTTCTGAAAGGAGAATTCGAAATGTGGATTCGGATGAAGAAACCGACTGAATCGCTCTCTTCCGGGGCTCCTGTGGAATCTCGTCGGCAGACGTCTTCCGCTTCTCTTTCGGCTGATTCACTTTCGTCTCGCGGCTGTCGTCCCTCGCTCTCCTCTGAGCAATTGAAGCGCGCTAAATTGCTTCCCAACAACAAAAGAACCCATAATGGCAAATTAAACTCTCCGCCTTTCAACGCAAACAACGTGTACACAAACAAGTTCCATTATAAATTCCCAATTTTCACCTCATTCTCTCCGCAGTCATGGTAAATTACGTGCTCCACTACTTTGACGGCGTCGCTCTGCGCGCTGAATTCATTCGTCTGTGCTTCGAGTACGGAAAGGTGCCCTACGAGCAGGTTCTCATCCCCCATCCAGATTGGTTGAAGCACAAACCGAGTAAGCGTGACGCTCTCTGTCAACGATAACCGAGTTTGCAGACTACCCAACCGGGTCTGTGCCGCTTCTCGAGGTCGATGACGTCAAAATCGCGGATTCCACGGCGATTGGTCGCTTTGTGGCTAAACAAGTTGGCCTCGCCGGCGGTAGCGACGTCGACGCGGCGTTGATCGACGGATTCGTCGCGCAAGCGGAGGATTTGACGACAATTCTTGCTGGGAAGAAGGTTTTCTTCAAGATCGCTGAAGGCAAAGGCGTGCGGCGAGGTCTTTGCGTGAATTTTGGTTAATTCTGCGCTTTACAGACTGAAATCGCCGATGAAATCCGCGCATCGATGAAACCCTTCATGGAGCGCCTGGAAGCGCATCTTTCAAAGTGCTCATGTCCGTTCGGTGCCGCTTATCTCGTCGGCAAGAAGATCTCCTGGGCTGATCTGAATCTCGCCGATCTGATCTACCGTATGGAGTGGACTGTAGCAGATTTGACGAAGCCGTTTCCGGCTGTGAAGAAGTGGGTAGACGACGTGCACGGCTTGCCTCAACTGAAGGAGTATTTTGCGAAGAGAGACAAGGGAATGGGATTTTGATCGAGCAATAATCGCCGATTTACAAGCTTCAAATCCTTATTTTATGCGCTTCTGATGCTTGAATCATTGTAGGCTAGGGAGCATTATCCGAAAACACCAATTCAAGCCATATAATCGCCGTATTTGTCATAAATTCATTCGCTACCGCGTAGAGAACGACGGGAGAGGAACGTTGCACCTGTGATAGGCACAAGTGCAGTTGGATTCATTCTGCATCATTCGGAATTGCTCGTGGCTGTGTGCAAAGATCTGCTCGAGCACCTGAAGCCTCCCTACCAGGGAGCATTGACTCTCGCGCGGTCCGGAGAAGCGTGGACGACGGTGTTGCTCCGAGAGGCATTCGAGCACAAACGCCCAGCTGAAACAGCGTCTGTTGTAGGCGTCAACGACGCTCGCTGACTCACAATTCATCGGGACAATTTTTCGGTCGATCCAATCCGCGATCCGGCTGACCAAACGCGGTCTGAATCTCCTCGAACGTGCGCTGGAAGTGCGGCTCAGCACCGAGTGTCGCGCATTCCCAGCAGAGCACTCCGAACATCCACACGTCGCTCTCGGGGCGATGCTTCGGGGCGCTGCGATCCAGTGAGCAGACAATTTCTGGTGGAAGCCACGGGATTGGAAGACGAGGTCCGAAGTCGATGGGGAGACCGAAGTCGCCCAGTTTGGCAACGCAACTGAAATGCACACAACTTACGATTGTGGGTCCTGCCACGATTAGCATGATTATGCAATAACGCGCTTGGATCGTCACTTCGAGATTATTGGAGTGCGACACTTTCGATTTGCTGCTCATTGTCAGCTGTTTTGGGGTCAAAACGACTCATTTTTGCATAACTGTGGGTAATTCCGAGTTATTGGCCGTAGAACAATCATCAGAACAGTTAATAAAGCGATCGCTCTCACTTTTCCACAGTGATCGTTCGCGCCAGGACCCAACAACTCACCAATCGAGCTGCCTGTGCGTGAGAAGAACATTCCTCGCTGCCACATCACCATGCGTGAACTCGTTTCCTTCCGTATCGCGGCTTTCGTGGAGGTATTTGAGCGCTTCGGCGACTTGAATCAGGATGTTGATGATGTGGCGAACGAGCACAAGTTGACGCTGCGGTTCTTCCTTCCTCTGAACCTCAAATAACCACGATTCCAAGCCACAGCGCCGCCTACTCTGATCTCATCCTTGAAGAACTCGGCCATCGAACCGCCCGGAAGCCACTCCATCGCGAACATCGGCCGGAACGCGTCGAAGGAGAGTTTGCTGACCGCGATGATCTTCACGATGTTCTCGTGATTCAGGCGCGACATCTTCGCCGCCTCCTCCAGTAAACCGATCGACTTTTGCGGCATTGGATAGCTCATCTAAAGCGGCATTTACCGTATCTGTAGCTGTGTACTGTAGCCGCCTACCTTTACCGCTGCAAACTTGCGTTGCTTGAATCGCGACTGCGATTTCGAGAAAACGTATCCTTTGAAGACGAATCCTACCGCGCCTTGGCCCAACTTGTGGTCGGTCAACTCGATGAACACGTCGTCAACCAGAAAGGGACCCAGCACTACGGTAATACGTGATATTGGCTCATAAATCAGACAACTTTACCTCGCTTTAGGTATTTCAAGCGTCGTTTGTAGGGGAAAATGGAATCAGGCGACGGAAGACATGATTTCTTGCCGTCTAAAGCCAATTTGCAGCGATTGCACGAAGAATAGAAACTCACGTTTGCAGAACCACAGCAAAGCGACCATGTAGAAGGCGAACATGGCGAGCACCGTGGCCCACGGCGTCATGTAGGAGTAGGATTCGACGCATCGCTGCTGCTCCGGGCTCAGCGTGTGATTGTGGTGGTGGACGGCGGAGTGATTCGAAGAACTCTCCATCGATCGATCGCCGCTTTCCTTTCGCGCACCGGACGACGAAACGGGTGAAAAGGAAAGCGCGTGGACGGAAACTGGTTGCGAGCGAGCGTCTTGAGCGACCAGCGGTGACGTCAGATGCGCAAAACAACCTGTCTTTTGGGATTATCAGTAACAACAGCCTCCGTGCGCACGTTTTGGCAATCAAGTGACCGGCTGAAGCGCATCAAAATCATCAGAATCGGAAATGTTTCGACTTGTTTCCGCTCAAGCTCACTCCTGATTTCTTCTCTCTACCAACTCGCCCGTGATTCTCGTCATGCAGAAGCACTTCAACGCTTCGATGACCTCGCAAGAGCCCCGGAGCGACTCCTTTCCTGAAATCGCTTGGAATCGCAACTTCCGAAGCCGATAACCTCCGAACCCCGGTTACTGCGCCAATACTCGCGATTGTGCGTTGTTGATTCCGAGAAAACTCGAATCGGCCCGGTTTTGAACGAACATGAAAGGTGGAGCAGGGAGAGCAGCCCAAATTTCCAAAAATAGATCGAGTCAATCGAAATCTGCCTAGTTTTAATTCACTGTATTACGTCATTCTTAAAGCCCCACCTGTAACTAAAACACTCACACGCAACAAGAGTTTTATTGAACTAAAATCTCAGAGAATCCACAGAAAACACAACAAATGACAATCCACAAAAAAGCCTAGAAGTAGCCGTTGCGCCACTTGTCTCCTGTTCAGTTTCGATACTCGTTTGACTAGATGACGCTTCAGGTCGCGGATTCAGTTGTAACGCGCGAATTGGTGGTGGAGAGCGGACCTTCTTCGCCATCCGCACGGGATTCGCGGTTCCACTTGCACATCGGTGAATAAGTATCTGCTTCCG
>MQUG01003204.1:0-38023 GCA_007213375.1 Steinernema feltiae
GCGCGGTCTCGTCCCCATAGAGACAACGAACAGCTGATGATGCGCTTGTCCGTTATCGATGTGGGTGGCCGTAAACAACGAACAACTCGGGACGATCGAAGCCGAAGCTGCAATTTCGAAACAAACGAATCGATTCCATTTTTCGTTCCGCAAAACGCGATTTTCGCGATAAATCGCGAGAAAGACGAACAACGAAACGAGAAGCGCTCGGAGCGGCGGAACCGAGCGAGACCAACTACTGCAGCGTCAACGCGTGGCGCACACTGCGCGGTCAGTGTCGCTTCGATGACGCGAAAGTGACTCACAATGGTTGCGATGCGTTGGTCGTCCGCCAGTCTTTTTTATGGACTGACTATTAGAATTGTGAGCTGCTAGAAGCGAGGAAGCAGCGAAATTGTTGGACATGACGCGCTGTTGGTGATTATCGGCGTTTTACAGTCGGTAACCGACTGTCGGTTTCAGCTGCGCCATAACGATTGTCAAACACGGCAGAATGCGCAGGTAGTCGCGTCAGGACACCAAATTACTCGTCTCTTCTCGTGCGAAATTTTAACAACAGCAAATTAGGTCCCTGACGCATTCCACCGTCTGTGACATTTGCGGATTGTTATGGCGCAGCTGAAACCGACCGGTACTGCAATTCGTTCACACCAGTGATGTGTGATGTTGCGAGTGTCCGGTCTGGTCTTCCGCTGAACATTAAAAAATCCTTAAAGAACATGATTTGCGTCAACAAGCTAGCCTTTTTAATATTGTCGTTTCTGTCGCAGTGCCGTGTTTAGATAGCGCCTGCCGTCAGTTTCTGGTCAAATGGCTGGCAACTTTGCAAGCATTCTCGATATGAACTGTTGACAGAATGCTTGTATAGACTGCTGCTGAATTAACATTCCTGAACATTAGTCGCGATTTCGGAAGAAGAACGCGACTCCGGAATAAAATTTACTTCGCGGTCGCCTCAGAAACTCCAAAAGATCTATTGCGAGGGTCCAATTTCTTTTGCGTAAGTGTAAAAGTGTGATCGAGATGTTGTTGTTGTGAAGAAACAACGAAAGCGAGGATGCAACCGCTCGCAACCCTTCGACACCTACCACAACCGAATCTCACTCGCCCGATCACTCTCCGCGTAATTGTTCTCCTTCTGGCGAACGCATCAACGTGCGTCGTCCATCATCTGAGAAGAACAACGACATATGGCACGCTGCGAATCCACTGCACACGGGAAGGAACGACAATCTCGGAGATCAGAAGCGAATTAATGGCGCCGACGACAAGAGACGTGTGAAAAGTCCCATCCAATCGTGCTATTTTAGGCATTTATGCGGTAATCTGTGGCTACGAAGGAAACAACTCATATTACGCAAAGAAGTTTAGTTGACAGCAACGATAATTAATTAGAATTGATAAATAAACATTTATTTTTAATTTATAAGCTCCTTGAATAACATAAATAGTGGAGAAAGCGAAGAAAACAAAAAACAATGGATACCACCGCTCTGTCACGTTGTGAAAGGTTCAAATGACTATTCAAATTTGAAATGTCGTTTCGGGACCCAGTCCAAACACAGTACCTGTCTGAAAAAACGCGGTGTCTGGGCCTAAACACTCGCACTGCGTCCAATCAACGCCGATTTCATCCGAAGTCGAACGCTCACTGAAGCAAACTGTTGAACACCGCTCTCAGACGCCACCCACAGCTCTCACACGCCAACAACAACTCAAACATGGGACACCGCCCCGCTCGCAAGCCCCAAGCGCCCGCTCCTGCCGCAAAGCAACAGAAGGACGACAAGGCCGCTGTCGTTTCCCGCGCCTTCCCTCAGGCTGCGGATGTCGACGCAGTCACAGTCAAGCCTCGCTTCTTCAAACCGAAGACTGCTGGCCACAAAAGCCCCCCGCGCAGATGTCGACCACCGCGGACATGAAGAAGACAACGAAGACTGGACACAGGTGGAAGCTCAGCTGAAGCCGAAGACATTCCCAAGGCCGCAGACACCGAAACAACACCCGCGCCCAGGTCGTCCGCAAGAACATCCCTGCTGCAGTCGCCAAGAACATCACCGCTCCAGCAGTCGCCAAGAACATCACCGCTCCAGCAGTCCGCAAGAACATCCCTGCCTCCAGCGGTCGCCAAGAACATCCCTGCTCCAGCGGTCGCCAAGAACATCCCCGCTCCTTCGGTCACCAACGATGCGCCTGAGAAGAAGAAGACGCGCCGCGGTCAACGCAAGCCGCGTCCGCGGAAGAACCAGGCCGCCTCCCCTTCTGTCGATCATCAAAGGATCCAGATGTGGTTGAGAAGAAGGAACCTGAAGCAGTCGCCCCGGACATGGACGCCGCCTCCCCTTCTGTCGATCATGAAAAGGATCCAGATGTGGTCGAGAAGAAGGAACCTGAAGCAGTCGCCCCGCGACATGGACGCCGCCTCCCCTTCTGTCGATCATTCAAAGGATCCAGATGTGGTCGAGAAGGAACCTGAAGCTCCCGCTGTGCCCCGACTGGTGATGGGACCACCGCTTGGTGTCTTCCACAACAGCGCCGGCGTGGTAAGTCAACTGAAGTCTTGCAAATTCATCTTGTTCTCATTTCAGGTCCTGCAACCCGGTACTCGCATCGAAATGCGGTACCGCGACTTCTACGCCTATGGACCCTACGGCATCCAGGTCGTACCGCAGGCCACCCTCCAGTTCTTCGACGCGTATGGCTGCCTTTACCACGTCATGTACGGACCCATTGGAGCGCTTTTCTGAACGTTGTTTACTTTTTACTTTTCTTTTCATTATTTTTGTACATACTTTTTCCTTTTGTTCTCGCATTATTCTTGTACATATTTCTTTCTTCTTCTCCCATTATTGTTAGTCACTCTTTTGTTCTTGACTGTAGAGCTTTTAGCTCATTCTTGTAGAGCTATTAGCTCATTTTCCTGAGCTGTTGGCTCATTGTTGTAGGGCTTTTAGCCCAACCTTGTTTCAATAAAAGTTTCTAACCACAGTGACAACGGTCGGCATGAATCGTAGCATATCTTGGTTGTACGGTCGTGACAAGCCAAAGTCGCCAATCTTTACGATTCCTTCGTTGGACAACATTATGTTTGCAGTCTTCAGATCTCGGTGAATGATCCTTTTCTCATGAAGGCCTGACAGACCCAGCATTATTTGTTGAAACATGGTCTTCTTCTCGGCGGTATTCAGTGTGTACTTGCTACCCAGCAATCCAACTAGATCGGCTTCGTAATAGGGCATGACCATAAAATAGTGTATTTCATTGGCTTCTGTGTCCACTGCAACATTTTATATATAACACCACACAAAGTCAATCATCACTTACATGTTTCGATCTATCCTGGACGAATCTCTTAATGGCGACAACTCTTCCTGTCTTATGCATCAACCTCTGGAAACCTCTCTGAAAACACAAATCAAATTTCTACTCGTAAGACTAACCATACCAGAACGTTCCTCGGTCGACCTTGTCTTTCTTCTCGCAGTTTTCAAGCCTATTTAAGTGACGACTCTTCAACTTCTTTAAACACAGCTTCAAATCAGTCAAATCATGAGAGATGGAAATTCTGGAGGGGGCAGGCGTCTTGGAGGATTCATCTGGATGTTTGGCTCAGGCAACCTGGGTCTATTGCTGTCCGTGTGCGACTGTTTCTCGCTTCCGCTGCTGATTTCCGTGTCGCAATCAGTTGCGTTGTCCGCTCCGGGAAAGATCATGAACTGAAAAACCAAAACAAAACAATTATTAACGGAACGCCAGCAGTTGATGCACACACAACACGATCTCGCACGACGTCAATGCACACAAGCCACAGATAGTCACCGTAGTCACATAAATTAGAAACGCGCGAAAAAATATTATTTACCATTGCTGAGCAATCCCGCAGAAGTTATCATGACAAGCCGATGAGGCAGGAACTCGTCAGCTGACGGGCCAGTAGCACATCGTACCGACACCTCAGAAATTAAATATCCACTCGCATATCAGACAGTCCACTCGCGCGGTGTGATTGTCCGCCTTGTGGGCGAAAACGCTTGCATGACGTGAAGAAGTGACTTTTTTCTTTCCTTCCGTTCAGCCATTATTGTGTGTCACCCTTTTGTTCTTGACTGTACAGCTTTTCGCCACGTGATCCGTGACTTTCGTTGGAATGACGAAATCATCGAACGTCGTGTCGTCCGAACGTCGTGTCATCCGACGTATCGAATGCTACTCAGCCAACTTGAGCTCCTAACGCGAAATGAGTCACGTTTTTAAAAATCAGAGGAAACTTCAGACGTTCGGTCGTTGCTTTTTTGTATTTGTTGCCGGGAGCGGCGATCGCGGTTGCATTCGCTGATTTCCGAGTCGACTTCGCGAGAAAGTGGCCGCGTGTGCTGCAAGTGGCGCGTGTCTTGTTTTCGTCTTCCGCGCTCTAGTTTTCAAGCGATCCTTCCAGAGTTGCAACCATGTCGATTATGAGCTACAACGGCGGCACGGTCCTTGCCATGATGGGCAAGGAATGCGTCTGCATCGGCTCAGATTTACGACTTGGAGAAAACATGACCACCATTGCCACGGATGTTCCCAAGGTACGCAAAGTTCGTTTCTCGTTTCTGTACGTTTTGTTGAGTGCAGGTCGAGAAGATTGCTGATCGTGTGTTCCTGGGATTGGGAGGCTTCCGTTCGGATGTTTGCACCATCATCGACAAAATGCATTTCGGCCGTTCGCTGTACGAGTTGAGGGAGTGTCGCCATCTCCGCCCGGAAGTAGCTGCTTCCATGCTATCGAATCTGCTCTACCGCTCTCGTTTCGGAAGTTATCTTGTCGAACCTATCGTTGCTGGACTTGATATGGAGACTTCGAAGCCGTATATCTGCGGAATGGATACGATCGGATGCATTGCTGCTCCGCGCGATTTTGTTGCTGTGGGAACAGGTGCCCAATATCTGCTGGGCGTTTCTGAAGGTTCGTTATCTTCCCACAGAAAGTATGAACTCTTATGATTTGCAGGATTTTGGCGCGAGGATATGAGCCCGGAAGAACTGTTTGAAGCAACTGCACAGTGCCTTTTGTCAGGACTCGAGCGAGATGCTGCTTCTGGATGGGGCGCCGTGGTCTACACCATCACGAAGGACAAGGTTACCGTGAAGACAGTTAAGGCTCGGATGGATTAGTTCAGATATCGCCGCAGTTGATTTTTAGTATTAAACGTAATGTAAATCTGTACGAATAATTTGTTTATCTTTCGTTTGTTTGTTTGTGATGACCGTGCGGAATTGCAGCGACCTTCGGACGCCTCTGTAAGCAAAATTTCAGCTTGTCCACCTTTGTCTTTCTCCTCGTAGTTTTCAAGCATGTTTAGGTTGTGAGGACCAATCAAAAGACTTTTTTATCTACCAACAATACAAAACAGAAACACACGCGAGCGCACTTGCCACTGGTCAATTAAACCTTTGGACTGGCGGGAGTGGTTACTTCTGTAATTGGAGTGGAACTCAAACTGAGGACGTCATTCGAGTAGATTTCCTTCCCAGCAAAGTCATCTTCAGGACGATGTATAGAAACTCTTCCCCGTTTCGTTGCAGGACGCACTGGTGCAAACCAGGTGAGCTCGTCACTGTCTTCATTCCGGTGAACTCGCAGAGCTTCTGCATGTCCTCTTCGTTCATCTCGCAATGCGCTCGGTTCCGCCGCTCCGAGCGCTTCTCGTTTCGTTGTTCGTCTGAACAAAACAACCTTGCTGTCTCTCTTCACATTTGAAGCTTCCGACGTATCTATATCGACGACGGTGGGTGGCGAGATCATCATGATAGAGCAATCGCGAGTTCAGCTGCAGTTTCCTAAAGATGTCGCGTACTGTAACTCTTAAAGGGATTGTTATCCCCAATCGCGCCGTAATTCCCACGCCGCCAATCCACGCTATGCCCTCGTCATTCCCGAATGTTCTTCTCACGTCCGCGGAACAATCGACTGAAATCAGCTGCTGTCCTAGAGGACACAGGCGTGCTGCTTTTTTCCCAGTGCTTCAGCCTCAATTCACCTGTTGGCATGTCTTTTGTAGCTCGAGCGCTCTATTATCTATAACAAAACAAGGTTTATGCGTTTATTAAGCTGATTTATTCCTCAGAAGTGCGGTCTTGCGGAAAGAAACCGCAACCTTCCCTCCACGCTCCTCGCTTCTTCGTCGTTTTCTCGGAACGTTGACTTCTTGTTGTTGCGCATCCCGTTTGTGGTCGTCGCCGCTTTCTGCGTTGACTCAGCGCCGCTTCGCTTCGCCGATTGACGTCGTGCGGGTGGTAATTGGCGCAAATGCTTGAGCTGCCTGTGGTCTGCGCGTCTACACATCCGGGCGTGTTTGCAGTTGGAAGAAAGCAGCTGCCGCGTTGCATAAAACAATCGAGTTGCGCGCTTTCCGCGCTAATTTATTATTCCCCGTGATAGCAGCATAACACGGCCGCCTGGAACGCGGTTTTAGTCGGAATATTCTGTGGCTGAGGTGAAGGCGGAAATGTTCGGAATTTCCATCCGACGCTGACGCGCGCGCCTAACACAATGAGACGTTCTTAGAGTTGTGTATAATTACGCCAGACCGCAAACGAGCGCATTCTTCGCTTATCCCAGTCTCCGCGCTGACTGAGTAACTCGACATTTACCACGTTACTCAGGCCTTGCACCTACAGATCGAAGGTCGCTCGTCAACAATTGGCGCCAATTGCTGTGGGTGTGGTAATGAAGACCGCCTTCCGGGACGATATGAAGATATATAAAAAGCCGGTGCGTTTGGGTTCATCGCTGCGTCATTTGCGGCATTTGAAGCGTGTTCGCGATGAGTTTAACGCGTGGTTTGGCTCAATTTGAGCGTGGGAATCGCGGTCTTTCCCCCCAACATTTTTTACATTTCGAAAAAAATGGCGCGTGGGAAATTGAGATTTGGTGTTTCAAAAAACGGTTTGCGCTGAGCCGACATTCGACGTTTCACTTGTTCCCGTTACCAGTCGATGCATGGTATGATTCTCGCTTTGAGTGCGAGGTCGCGGAGCCTTGGAAATTCTTTGTTTAGATAGCAAATTGTTGTTTTCCACCGAAATGCATGTTTTTCTTCGTCATAAGACACGCTTTACAATGATTTCAATGATCTTGTACTTTTCTCACGAAACCGCTCCTTCCGGGAAAACATTATTTGTGGTATTCATTCGCCCATTGCCAACTCACCGCTCAGTTGCCATAACAATCCACGACCTACAATTCGATTGTACTTCTCTCATTACGATCGGCGTCAACACTACAGGCGCAGTCGTCCTGCCGCTCAGACGGTCGCGCTCTCTCCGTTCCAGCCAGGCATAACAACGCGCTCGCCTTTGGATTCTTTTGGCGCGCCGCTCGTACTCTCCAAATCGTTTGTTTGTGCGGATTTCTCTAATAACTCTGTAGTAATTCGGTAAATGCTGGCGCGTATCTCTCCAAGTTGTTTGTCTCCTCTTAACTCTCGTTTTCTCGCGTTTCAGCGCATGGAGCACGCAAACCCAAACCCGCATCTCCTCTTCGCCGAGGAAAGAGAAGTCGTCGCATCGATCATGATCTCCAGCAGCGTGATTTTCATGTTCTTCAATCTCTACATCATCAAGGTAACTCTAGCGAAGCATAATCGGGTTTCAAGCCGGCTTTCAGACGATCGTCTTCGACAAGAGCCTCTACAACTCGGCTTCCTACAAGTTCATGATCGTCCTTTGTCTCTTCGACATTTCGCAGCTGATCGTTCACTTCATCACCGGCATCCTCACGGTCTTCCAAACGATAGGACATCCACTTCTGGTCAAGGTGCGCCTCAGTTATGAATTCAGCTTCAATTTTCGATTTCTAGACTCTCGGAGTGATCGCAACTCCTAGCTACATCTGCTACGTCCTGACTACCGTAATCCTAGCGTTCAACAGATTTGTTCATCTGGCTGTTCCTAAATTGGACCAAGCGCTGTTCTCGGCCAAGGCGATCAAGGTGCGCGGAGACTGCGGCCGCTTCTTATGATGATCTTTCGATTCAGCTCTGGACAATCGGAACGATTTTCTGCGGGTTCTGCTTTTCAGTCGCGCTCGCGTCACCGTATGCGACGATACAGTATGACGTCGACCGATTCGCGTGGTTCTACGACACGAAGCTCCCCGCCAGCTACATGGTCGAGCAGATCGAGATGATTGTGGAGATTGGGGGAATTTTTGTGTTTGCGGGGATCTATCTTCTCATCGTCTGCTTCCTTTGTATTTGGGTAAGTTTTGAAATTACAAAAAACAGCCCGCAAACTGATTGCAGTTCAGTCGGGTTATATGCATAAAGTGGCACCAATCCGTTCATGGCTGAGTGGTCTAGTGGTATGATTCTCGCTTAGGGTGCGAGAGGTCCCGGGATCAATCCCCGGCTCAGCCCTGATTTTTAGTTGCGAACAGCCTTTATTTCAATTTGAAATTGTTTTGACCTCAAAGATTACTTGCTCGGTGGGGGGCTCCCCATTGGCGGAGGCGGCGGAGGGCTTCCCATTGGTGGAGGCGGAGGAGGCGAGCCTGCAGGAGGAGGTGGCGGAGGGCTGCCGTCCATTGGTGGTGGTGGCGGCGACATTCCAGGCGGCGGAGGTCCACCCGGTGGAGGAGGAGGCTGAATTGGGGGTTAGATAGATGGAAGTGTGGAACCTACCGGTGGAGTTTGGCCGAAAACGGCGACCAAGAAGAGCGCAAGTAGGAGGAACAACTTCATGTTCTGCGATTGATGGGAAACTCGAATCCAGGGCACCTTTTATACCGCAAATTGCGGTGTTTTCGGGCTGAAAACCTACCAATGCTTGTTATGTCGGGCTCTGTCTCGCCCTAAAAACTGGATTCTCAATCCGCGCACTCTGCTGATCCCGGGATTGCAATCATTAAAACAACGATTTTCGTCTTTCAGTTCTCGAAATCCTCTTTTCCGTTCCAAGACAAAGTCTCCGTGGAGGTGAAGCTCCTCGTGCAATCGTTCCTTCTCGCGTCCTACTGCACCGCTCTCAACTGGCTCTGGCACAAGTATCCTGTAAGTCATCGATCTGCGTTGCAATTGACGGTTTTGGCTCTGTTTCAGAAGACCGATCTGTCGTGCGTCGCACTGAATCTCATGTGGATCTTCAACGGGGGTCTCAATCCGGTAATCTACCTAGTCATCAATCCGTAAGTCAACATTTCGTGACTACTGTAATTTGAAGATTAGATTTAGGACCGTGCGCAAGACCTCCAGAATCACCATCAGCATCATCTTCGCCGCGCAGAAGAAGAATCAAGTCATTCCGACGGCCGCCGAGAGGAAGCAAGAGTTCAAGGAGACGCTCGCTCGAACCACCGGGAAGAAGGTCTTTGTGACGTGAATTACGGTTGCACGAGTTCTTTGTAAAGTTGGCTGACGTGTAGAAGCAAAAGGTTTCCGATGATCTGTTTTCACTTTGCGATGAGAGGTTGTTTCAATAAAATTAGGGCTGAGCCGGGGATTGATCCCGGGACCTCTCGCACCCTAAGCGAGAATCATACCACTAGACCACTCAGCCGCTGTGCAAGATCACCCGAATGAAGAGATAACGCGTCGACAGACGTCTCGCAACAAACGAGGTCAAAAGATCGCGACTTATATAGATCCCGCGGGAATCTAACTCGTGGCTGAGTGGTCTAGTGGTATGATTCTCGCTTAGGGTGCGAGAGGTCCCGGGATCAATCCCCGGCTCAGCCCTGATTTTTTTCCTTTTGTAACCGGGCATCATAAATCACATCTACAGTAGCTCGGTTGCGTTTGTTTCATAACAAATCTTTGATTGAAACACGGCAGATTGTAGTGTGTGAGTCAACGCATGGACAAAACAAAAAGAGCGAATTTTGTCGTCGCGGGTCACAATTGTATCCAATCGGACAAAACGCGAATTTTGTTTGAACAAAACGAAGAAAAACACCCGGAGACGAACTTGAAGGTCTTGCCCGGGACACTCACTCGTCAACAACACGATTTATGAGGTTGTTCCCGCGATCTCGCGGCGGCAAAGCGCAGAACGAGGACGCGGGGATTGTGAAAGAAGTGTTTATTTTAATTACACGTTACAGTTTGATCGTACAGTCCATATCATACAGTATACCCTTTGTTTCGTCAAATATCGTAATTGAGCATTCGCACAACCAAAACACCTTCCTTTCTTATGTACATTTGATACAAACGGCCGCGCCTCTCATTCCACCAGCGCCCGCCGCCTCCTCAGAGGGTCCTGCGGACTCGGCGGAACGTACGCGCTGTCATCGTGCAGGTACTTCGCCCTGAGAATCTCTGTCAGTGAGGAGAGTTCCCTCTGAATGTCGCTGAGCTGATGCTCCACGGCGGTCATTCGGAGCGAGAGACCCTCTTGAGTCGAGTGGACGTCGTGAATCAGTTCGTATGTGTTTGAAGTCGTCTAAAAGTACCGTATACTACCGTAGTCTCCAGCGCTGCTCCTACCTTTGCGACGTCTCCAAGCGAAACGGAGTTTTCCGCTAATTTCCTCTGATCGCGTTTCACTTTTCGCAGTCTAAACACAAGTTTTCCGTCACAGGCGACGATGGGTTACGGTAGCTTACTCGTAGATGGCCACGAGGAACTTCCGCTGATGCATGCGGATCTTGCCGGGATCGATTTTGTCGACCAGGCGGCGATACTTGTAGATCAGCCACGTCTCGCGGAGCACGTTTGCGGCGCTGTGTTTGAGCTGAAAGCGTCCTGTAGAGAGAGAGAACACGGGCGGACTACGGTAGAGTACCATTTTGGTGAGATGCGTGTCCATCATGAAGTTCTGCACGTGTTTCTCCGCCCTCGAGAGCTCCAACTTCCGCGCGATGACGGCGACGACCATCGAGGAGGTGCAGGTGCCCAGGATGCCCGTGATCACCGCCATCGAGCGCCCGCAGTACGTGTTGGGAACGATGTCGCCGTAGCCGACGGAGAGGAAAGTGATCGCGATGAGCCAGAGCGAATTGAGGTAATTCTGGTGCTTGTAGGCGTTCGGATTGAATTCGCCCGCCGGGCCAGTGTGGTACCTACAGTAGCCACTTTGTTTCAGCGCAAAAACGGCGGATTACGGTACCTCTCGCAGAGTCGCATGATCCACGCGGCGATTACCCAGAGCGACGCGGTGAAGAAGAGCATGATCGTGCCGGGACACATCGTCATCAGCGTTTTGAGGATGAAGCGCGCGTTGAAGTTGACGCGATTGAGACCCGCGATGCTGCGCGAAGACGCGTCGGTGAACATCCGCGAGTGGAGGAGCATCACGCGGCAGAGCCAATAGAGCCGGAAGAACATCGGAATGGAGAGGAGCACGTCCAGAGAGACCCAATTGGAGGTGACCTGCAAGCACAGCGCGTTCAGCGCGTCCACCCAGCGCCACTCACCAGTTGGCCGTCGGAATGCACGGTCGTCCACTGGAATTCGACGTCGAACGGCAGCGGGCAGATGCCGCACGCGCTGATCTCCATCGCAATCTGCGCGACGCGCCGCCACGTGATCGCGATCCGCCAATCCTCCGCGCTATTCGCGTTCATGAAGAGCTGAAATGGTGGATTGAGGCGGCGACGGACGGAACGGAGCCAAACCTGGACTTCGTAGATGTGGAAGCGGATGACGAGCATCACGAGGATCGCCGTGCTGAAGACGATGCCGAATTTGAGGATGCGGCTGGGCAGAGAGCCCTTCTCGGCGATGTGCGCCGCGCTGAGTTCGTTCTCGAGGACCATCATGACGATGCCGATCAGCGAGAAGAAGAGCGCGAAGTCGCTGGTGACCCGCCGCGCGTGGAAGAGATGCTGCCGCTGGATCAGTCGGCCTCCCTTCTCCTCCTTCATCAACGGCGTCGTCATGTCGTCCATCTGGGTTTGCTGCGCCTCCAAATCTTCGCTCAACACGAGTGAAAGTGATTTTCGCGAGAGTTGGTCGCCTGAAATTACGATTTTCAGTCTGATTTCATCAATCCATCAATGAATTTTGGATTTCAGAGTTCCTCCTGAGCGCAAATCAACTTACGACTTAGCCAAGACAACCCGTTTGGACCCAAAATCCTCCTCAAAATCGCTTGTTCTCGATTCAGCACCGCGATCGAGCACCGCCGTTCGTCCGGATGCGCTTCGCCGTCCATCGGCGCGACTCCGTTGAAGCGCGTCTTGTTGAAGACGCACTCGGAGTTGGAGCGCTGCTTGCTGACGCTCAGCCGGAATCTCCCCGGATCTCCCCTCTCGTGGGTGCGGCCCGGCAGCCGGATTCCAGGCCGAAGGGTCTGATGCGGATGCCGCTCCAGAGAGTCGCGTTTGTAGCTGGAGTAGCTGCTCCGACACGAATACTTCCGTTCGTCGCTCTCCGGGTAAACCGACTCGTCGGGCTCGATGTTCCCCGAGTCTTCCGACTCATTCAGGCCGCCTTCGTCCAACTCTGTGATCGAACTGACGGGCGAGCAGCGGTAGAAGCTGGTGCCCTCGCTCAGCGCGTTCAGCGCGCTCGGCGGAACGAGAAGCGGCCGCTCCATCAGATCACCGCGTTCTGGAATCGGCGAATCGCGCGTTGACATTTGCACGCAAAGAACGCGCGCGCGCGAGGAAATCGGCTAATGAGAGAACCTTTGAGAGGAGGCGCGCGCGTTCTTGAATTCAGCGCGCTGATTGATGGATGCACTTGGGGATGAACAAACCGATTTGCACGGACCTGGTAAACAGCTGAAAGCTCAAAAGTGCTTTCCGCCTGAAATACGTTTTCTGATTAAATTGAAAACCCGCGAGTGCGCAGGCGAATGACGAGCGGAGGAGGACTAAGAATGCATGAAAGCTAAAGACCGGCCAGAGGCACAATTAACGCCTATTCTTGTCTTCAGCTGAGCTCACCTAGACCCCAGTCAGACCCTTTGAGACCACGCAATCGCCTTGAAGCGCTTGCAGAGGCCACAAAATCCAACTGAAACTCTCCTGCCAACAGCCCCAGCGCCTCGGATCTTCCGAAGAGCAAAACTCAGTTGACCATGCGCCAAACCCAATTAGGCAAAGCAGAAGTAAAAAAGCGAAAGTTTCGAAATTCACTTAACTTTGCAATTTAGCCTTCCGGGAAAATGCGCGCGCCGCCAACTTCAACTTTGACATCTGACAGAACGGACCTCCGACGCTCAAAGCTCTACGGAGTGCACGCCGGATGATATCCATCAATAACAAAACTTTGCGAAAAGTGCAAAATGAGACGCGAAACAACAACTACCGTTGCCCCGTTCAGTCGTCCCCGAGTCAATCGTCCGTCAAGCGCGCTTTTCAAAACAAGGAAACGCGCACGAACGGCGACAGACGCAATTCTGTCTCCTCGCATCTCCGCTTCAGGCGAGTGGAGCGCTTGAACGAGTGAATAATCACCGAAAGAGGCGCGACAGGAGCTCTTGTGGTTCGCGACGAGTGGATTCAGCGAATTACGACCGCGCGCTGAGTGATGAATCGCCGCGGATCGGGCGATTCGGGACGCGTCAAGAAAATGACGAAACTATTCAAAATGCATAAATTGGCCCTAAAATTTGCCGCGCACGACGTCACTTTTCGCGAATCGAACATCTCAAGAAGCAGAGGATTACTGTAGACGGCACAAACAAAGCGCTGCGATCAACAGACGACCTTCGTGTGTGTCCCGGGAAAGTCAAACAAGAAAATTAATCTGAAGTGCAGCTCTAACAATGCAGCTGTTGGTGAAAATTGGCGCCAAATGTGGGAGAAGAAGAGTGCGCACGCGTGGCGTTTGAGGAAAAACGACTTTTGGGATTTCGAGCGCGCGAACTTTGCAGAGCGGATTGACGGAGTTTGCGAGGAAGAAGACGATCGCACTTTTGACGAGCCGCGTGGCAAATGGCACAGAAAATTAGAAAAACTACGGTAGAGGGAAGCGTCAAAATCCCAAGACGTCCAGCGCCGCGTCGAGCGACCGCAATCGAGGCGAAATGAACGAGAGGAAATCCTAGTTGGGTGTGAAACACTGCCCAAAACAAACAGAGCCACCAGAAAGGGAAGAAAACATTCGTTCTCTGCCAGGCGCTCTTTAATTTCACGTTCGAAGACGACGAAAACAACTTGGCGCGCGCACCTAAGGCCGGCGGCGAGAGGTGCGGCGCCGAATCCTCCGCGAAGCAAAGTTGGCCCGAGCGATCTCTTTCGGAGTCGGCTGCGCGCGTCGCGTCATCATCGTTAACGTTACTTTGCAAATTGGAAATTCTCCTCGAAAGTAGGAAACGCGCAGAGATTTGATCGGATGAAGTGAAATCCTCGCTGAGCGAAAGGTCGCGGAAAACATCGCGTTCTTTGATGTTTTCCCTCAGGCGCCGCTGGGAAATGTAAACAACAAAGAGTGAATTTAGACAAATAGACGAGAAACCAAGAAAGAAGGAAATAAAGAAGTTTTTTGAATTATTTTGAATAATCGAAGGAACAATGAAAGAATGAAATCGTAGAAATTTAAAATTTTTAAACAAAAATTTGAAATTTTGAAAATAAATTTAAAATGGAAAAGACGAAAAGGAAAATATTGTGGCGAAAGATTCGTTCTCGCCTACAAATACTCCGGACGGGACCGCATCGCTAATAGCGCAGAATGTTCTAACTCTTCTAAATTTGGGCAATTTAGTGAATTTTCAAGCTCACCGATCTCGAATTGCCCTTTCGCTTGTGCACAAGTACAACACGAGAACATGTGTAGGAAGGCAGAAATAGAAGCGATGAAAACAAACACGAATGTCGGATCAACCTCAAGAATTCTTTGCTTCTTCTTGATTTTCGTTGAACGACGTTAGATTTTCGAATTGCCCTTTCGTGGAAAAGAAAAAGAAAATTTCGAAAATTCAAAGAGAAAATAGAATTTGCAATTTCAGTTGATAATTAACGGCGAAATTGACCAAAATACAATAATTTGAAAGTCTATACTGGAAAGAAGACCACACAATCATCTAATTGTATCCAATCGCGCGTCCTATTGCTGCCGCCGCTTCAGGACGTCGTCCATCACATCATCCAACATGCAGAATCTCGTAAATCACCGCAATCGCTTCGGGAAATTGATGTCTACAGGATCGCTCATCATCGCAGAAACCGCGAATTGAGCGAAATGCGCCGCAGGAGGCGACAAAACAGAATGAAGCGAGACGAGAGTAACAACCACCCAGCCGTCACTCGCGTCAAATCCTCTCAAAGAGTGATACGTAAGCGATAAGTGGAGATTTTGCTGACTACGCGGTGCGTCGCTAATCCGAGAAGAAGAAGTAAACAAGCAGATCAGAAGACAACGCACTCTGCCTCCACTTCCCGTTGCTGATGCGCATGATGCGCGCTGGGATTACAGGTCCACAAAAGGCGCATTCGATTAGGAGCGAACTAATTAGAAAAGGAGCGGAGGGCGTGATTCTCAGTGCTGCTAATTCATGCTCTAAGCAGAGTTAATTGAACCAGAAGAGGGAGGAAACGCCGCTGCGGTCAGTCATCTGCGCGCCGGATGTGCGCGGTGATGTCAGAAGATGTCAGATAAACTCCTTTCGGAAGAAGTCGGCGAGTTGACGGAGCCGGGAAACAAGAAAGTGAATAAAACGCATTAATCTTTGGAGTGCGGATCTTCCGGTTTATGACCGGCGTGTTGTCGGAGGAAGCGAGCTACTTCGTGGAATGAGTCACGCGTCCCACACGCTCTCGTTTCTGCCCGAGGTAGCGGCAATGGAATTAGTGACTTTCACGCGATCCTTCTACGGTCGGAGACCATTGCGCCAATTGAAAATCAGGCAAAATTGGGTGAAAATGAACGCACTTTCCTTCAGGTGCCACAAAGCACCCTTGAAGGCGCTGCGTGCAAGCCGAATGGAGAGAAGCGGAGAGATCGATACGTGAGAGTGACGAAAATCAAATCGCCTCATCAATTTCCACCTGACGAGCGGCCGCAAACGGAAATTCGCGCGCATTTTCTGACCTTTCGTTCAAGGAACGAAAACAGCTCTCACGTCTAAAACACGTCCTGTCGGCACGCGTGCGTAGAAGGATAAACAGCCGGAAATTCGCCGAAGGCGGTGCGGACCAGAGAACCGCGACCAAAACACGCGGGAAGGCGGCTGCGGACGAGGATCATGAGCGCGATGCGATGCGATGAGGACTCTTGAAAGTCCGCCGCGCCACAGAATGCCACAAGAACGACTGCAGAAACGACGTTTCGATGGGCGAAATAAGGAATTGTAAAGCTGTTTACCAGAAACCGCGAAGTGGCGCCCGGAGACAATTATTAGGCGTGTTTTCGACTTTCCGGCAGCCCAACGACCACCTCCCACGACAGCGATATTCGCTTAAAAGCGCCTGTGACACATCCACACGCTCCTTTCCATCAAAATCACCGCGAGTTTCGTTCCCACAGGCATCCGATGACGTCCGCGCGTCACCCGCGACAACTCCGCCGATTCGCCATCGACGTTCACGCGTCAGGAAGATCTCAGTATCCATTCGGGCGTCGAGACGCCCAGTTTGAGAAGCAAAACGACTCACCGTCGCAGCATTCAACCCGAGGTGACGTGATGTCGGTGATGCGACAACTCGCGGTGCTCTCCTTTCGCTTCGAGATTTCGCAGATGATCGGATGCGCGATGTGGTTGTTCGTCTGTCGTTTGATGCTCCCAGATCGCGCTGAAAGAGGCGAATTGTAACATGAGAACCAAGATGATAGAGATTTATTGAAAAGCGAGTGCAGTTGAGTTGGAGAACCGTGTCACTGTAAGCCGTAGGAGGCTCTTCAAACGAGTTCCACAGGAAATTCATGCCAGAGGGAAAAATTTCAAAAATTGCTGCACCCCAAAACTCCAAATTGTTCTTGAAAATGAGTGCAAAAGTGCGAGGAGGCGGCATTCCACGCTCAACGAAAGGCAAAATTCCTCCAAAAGCAATTCCGCTTTCGCGAAATAAATTGTGTTACAAAAATTCAAATTTCTTTGTTTTCTGCAAGGTGATTTCTGAAAAAAGCCATTGATCTACTGCTAGCAATTCAAAAATACATTAAAATTAAGTGATTTCGGTTTTCCGTCAATGACTGTCGTGAGGAGAACGTTCTTTGAAATCATGATTAAAATAAAAAAGAAAACATTTTTAATTTTTGTTTGAATTGCGCCATTGCGACGTTTTCTCAAAAATCTGATTTTGGAATTTCTAAAGGGGAAGCGAGCGCGAATTCAAAATAAATTTGCGATTCTACTATTTTCACGTTGGTAGAATCCACTAAAAATCAAAAGTTATGATATCAAATATGACGAAAATGACGAAAAATCAACCACGATTCCTAAAATGAAAAAGTAAAAAACGAAATCGACGTGATGAGAGGATTTGAAATGAAGCGAATCAAGCGAATAGCAAAGAATCTAAGATTTGAGTGAATAAATCCAAAAATCAAAAAGATGCAAATCCTTGTTTGTCGCTCGCCTTCCGGCTCCCTTCAGCGAATCAAGAAACTCACTCAACGCATTAGAAGAAACACTCGCTTTGTGCACGGGTTGTTGTTTGTCGGTCGAGTTGGACGACGTCAGCAGCGTTTTGAACGGAGCGATGGTGCCATTGACTCGCATCCAATTCAGAGAGATCTGAAGAAGACATCGTAGAGTGAGAAGCTCAAGGAGCGACAATCGATCGAACCTGTCCGACATCACCGTTCGAGTCGAACGACGATTGAGGCGATCGGCCTCCGAGCGCCGGCGGTCGCGTTCCTGCTGAGAAGCCTAAACAAAACACATCAATCAATATCAGATAATCGCTGTTGATCAATTAGTTGAGTTTGTTCTTGTTCTCCGAGAGCGAAACGCACCGTTCGGGTCGTCGGCGCCGGGCAGCAGCAGCAGCTGGTGCTGCCTCTGAGCGCCCTGACAGTCGGCCGCCATCGTTACGGTAACCGCCGGCAGCGATCGTTTCCTGGAGGACATTTAGGGTAATTTGGGGGAGCGGCGAGGGAGGACGAGGAGGAGACGATTAAGAAGATGAGCAAAGTGACGCCGGAATCGAGAATTCGATACGCGAGGAATGTTTCTCTGGGAAACGCGGGTGAAAAGAGTCGAATTTCGCGCGAGCGCAATTCCGACGGCGCGGAATTGTTTGGCGCCGATTAAGTGGCGCCAAAACGGCGTTTGTTGTAGAGTTGCGCGGTTGGCGGAGAAGCCGGATTTTGGAGGGAACGCATTGGCGCGCTGCACAGGAGAGAGTCATTAAGGTGGCACGGAAGGTCAGGCGCGCGAGAGTCGCGTGATGAACGAGATTGTTTTCTCGCGAAGCGCTCTCCGGAGAGCGGATTCTCGCGTGTCTCCCGATTCCCTCAAGGGGAGATTAGCGAAAAGCCGATTTCGGAGTGAAGCGAGTCAGGTGCGGTACCGGCATTCCCGAAAGCCGCGTGACGCCGAGGAGAAAGAATTTGGAAAATGCGGCAAAGGACAAGAAATAGAGGAGATGTGAACGCACTTTTAAATCCACCGAAAACATGATTAGAAAAATCACTTTGTACTAGAAAATGACGTTTTAAACCATGTTTTCCTTTGACCCAGAGTTGTACTTGGCTAAACTGTGAATTATACTTTTGAAACGGTCGTACAAATGGCTCCGCTTGGCCTGAATGAGCGAAAAAAAGTTCCACCCCAAAAAATCGGAAATTTGAGAAAAACGAATATTAAAAATTCAGCTTTTCAGATTTTCAAAAACAATTCGAGACCTACCCCGACTTCCGGAACGATCTGAGCGTTTTTTTCGTAAAAGGATTTTCTCAGAATTGCTTGTTTCATGAGGTTTTTTGAATTTAAATTTTTGATTTGAAAATTCTGATATTGTAAAAGCCAAAACGTTTGCATTAGAGAGAGAATTGTGAGTCACTAATGAGTACAAAAAGTAATTTTTTACGTTTATGTGCTGTATGAAAGCCAATCTGGCGGTAAACGACACTAAAAGCACAAAAATCTAAAGGCTTCATTAAAAAATATTCAGTTCATATTTAGTTGAGTAAAATTCATGAGATTTTATCTGGCAAATATCCTAAAAACGCAGAGTTCAATCTACAAAAACATCACGCAATTCACTCTTTCAATTCCTGAAATTACAAATTTTTCGAAAGATTCGCGCACGCCGTGCTAATTCGAAACATCAGTTTACATCAAATGCTGCCCGACTCTCCAAATTGAACAGAAGTCATTCCGGGAAGATGGCGCCTAATTGAAGCGGCTATTAATTACGCGCATGCGCGATTGATGATTGCGGAGTGAATTCATTGGTTCTTCAAAACATCTCTCTGCGACGCAAAGCTCTTAAAAATTAATCACAATCGTTGACAAAATGTCAGAAGACGTAGGAAGGCGATGACCAGGTGCTCCTTATTCTCTTTGCGCATGAATAATGCGATCATCGAGGTTGTCGTGAAGCCGAAGAGGAGCCGCTAATTCGCGCGATTGTTTGCAAACTTTCATCTAATTGGAAAAATTGATCGCCGTTTCAAATTCAATTAACGCTGCCACCAAAAGGTCACAAGTGCGCCCCTGAAATTGCGTTCCTTAGATCGCCGCGTCAAGTGGAGGAAAACAAAATAAAAGTGGGAAAACGGCGTCCAACCAAACTTCCGTCTCGCCGTCAATTCATCCCTTTGGCCCCGTTTCCGGTGCACGTCCGGTGAACACGACGCCGGCGACGATGGCGATGATTAATCGCGAAAACTCACTCGGTTTCTTCTTGATCGAAGGCGCGCGACTGACGTTCGGTGAGAGCATCGCCAAGCGAATCTAATGGACGACGACGTGGAGTGTGGAAGATCTCCGGCTGCAGTGGAAATGATGCCAATTGACGGTGGGTCTTGCCACGCGCACGACAATTAAAAGTGGCGCAAACAGAGGAAAACACGCCGCGACGCTTATTAGAAGCGAAATTTGAGGGAAAATCTCGAATCCTCGAATTATCCCAAATTAATTTAGCGCGAGATTCGCGTTTAATCTCCACGCGGCCAGGAAGCGCCGGCACCCGAAATGACGTCGCGCGCGCACCGAAGGGCGGACGCGCTTTTTGAGGAACAAGCAATTCGATTATCGCCCGCAACCTTTGCGCAATTACAACGCGGCAGAGAGCAACGCGGAGCGCAGTGAGGAGCGGTGGGACGCGCGCTGTTTTTTGGCGCTCCTTCTGGGGCTCCGGAGTGCTCGGTGGGAACCCCGGGGAGGATTTGGGCGAATGCCTAATGGCGGGATTTGTGGTTTGAGATTTGCGCGAGAAGACCGCAGGTGACCGCGGTCAGTCCTGCGGAAGCGCAATTCTGCATCAAGCGGTGCTCTCCGCTCAAATCGACTCTTTTCCTACATGAGGTGCTCGGACTAGAGCAGGAAAATCCCAAAATCTGCGATTTACAGACGCACGCCAGCGTCTCCACGCACTCGTCGAGTCAAAGTGGGAAATGATCTCGATCGCGTCCGTTGACGCGCGGATTATCCAAAGCGCACAGAGTGCAACTCGGTCATCACCGCTTCATTAGAACCATCAAGACCGCCACCGTCGCTTCCTCGTTGAGAAGACGCGCCACGTTGCTTAGAGCGCGAACGTTGCAAAGTGCGTCATCGGAACAGTTCTTTGGTTCGGAGGAGAATCCGCTCCTCTCAAAACACTCCGAAAGCACGAGAAGCAGAGCAACTGAGTCATAACTGCGCGGATCGTAAAGCGAAATCCAAAACAATCAAGCCAAGCGTCAACGCCCCAAAACTCGGCGGGAGAAACAACACTCAAATTCCCATGTCCGCGGCTCTCGCTTTCGCATATTCTTAATTAACGGAAAGCGACACGATCGCCGGTCGCTACAAATCTTTTTCTGACGGAAAACAACGTGAAATGCGGCCGATAAGCGCCGACGAAGCCCTCCGTCAGCGGCCTTTCGGTCTTCGCGCTCGGATTAGGCAAATACTCATCACTCTTTGAAGATTAAAGGTTAATAGAGGAGAGAAAACCAACCTCCTGCCGCGCTGTTGTAGCCGCTACCGTAACCACCAGCGAATCCTCCACGCGTGACTGCTGCAGAGCTGAATGCAGATCTTCGTTTGTAGTGATTGCGGAGCTGAAAAGGTGGTTCAGACGATCGATCAAGAGATGAGAAGGTGTAATGGTGAGGGGGAGAGGAGAGGAGCAGAAAACAATCGCTGATCGCGATTGTTCGGATGCTGCGAGGTGACAAATTGTCCTCTTTGCATAACGAACGCGTTGGGCGCCCGGGTTTGAAGACGTCAAACAGCGGCAATTTGTGTTTGAAACCAAAAACAAAGAGTTTTCTGATCGAATCGCTTGTTGCAGACGCAATTGAACCGAAAAATTGAATTTAAAAAACACAAAAGTTTGTGCGATCGCGACGCGAATGACGTCCGTCGACGAAAGAACTCCGACACCGTCGAACATGTTGAAACCCGGAAATTGAATTTGTTCTGTCTGTTTAGCAGGCCTGTTCAGTCCTGCTCGTCGATGGTAGGAATAGATTGAAACAAAAATGGATTTTAGGTGAATTGAAAAATTATTTTAAATAAATCAAAATATTTTCGTTTTTCGAGGATTGAGGAAACATTCAAGTAATTGCAAGAAAAATGAATTAAAACCGCCGGTTGTCGGTTGCTGAGCAGAAAAAAATTGATTTAATCATATATTCTGAAGGTCTAAAAGTTTAAAAATTGAAAGTCCTTGCGCTATAAACGAGCAGCTTTCTTCCAGGGATTACTGTAGTGCGGGTGCTCGAAACGAACCTGCTCGTCCAGATTGCCGCAGGAATTGGAGAGCGAATTTCCGCTGGAAACGCGGAGTCGATCGTCGAAACTCTGATGGAACGCCGCGGGTGACAACGACCAGAGTTTCTGGCGGTGATTTCGCGCGCTCGACGATGCCGACGATGAAGACAAGTAGCCGCGTCCTGAAACGCGTTTATCCAATCAAAGTCGCACGGGAAATGAACGTCTCGATTCCAAGCCAAGCCGCCTGAAGCGCTGAGCTGCTGCAGCAACGAACAAAGCGAAAATGTGTCAAAACAATTGACGACGCGCCGCCGAGGATCAAAAGTGAGTTTTGAGTTGATGGGCGAGCACGTTCTGCGCTGTGTTGAGACAACGCGACCCGGGAGACTTTGGGGTTATGCGGTGTTGGCACGACGACAGGCGCCTGCTAAGTAAATGATTAATCGGCGTTTGGATCGAAGACAGAAGTCGGAGAGGATGGCGTCGAGATACGAGGCGATGAACGAGTAAATCACTGTTGCGGAGACGCGATTGTGTAGGACTTTATTGTTTATTGGCTCATAACTCGAGCGATTGGCCGCTCTTTGAAGATTGAGTTGTTGAGCGAGGTGTTTTGACTTGAAATTGGACGCGAGAATTGTTTTCGCATCGCGAATGATCGCAAATAGAGATGGAAAGTGGAATTCAAGCCTTACAAATTGGCGAAGAAGCCCAGATGGAAGATCAAGAATAAATTCAGCCTTTTCTCGGATATTCTTATGAATTTTTCTGAATTTTGATAGGCAAAATCAAAAACGTGAATTTCTTTAAATTTGAGTTGGAATTTTAAGATAGAGAGGTTTCGGTGTTCGATGAAGAAGGGAGGTGAAAGATGAACAAAAAGTAATGAAATGAAAGTTTTTGGCTGAAATGACAAAAAAATAAATAAATTGAAGTTTAAAGTCTTGGTCGTGGAGTCTGTAAAGGAAAATAAATTTAGCCTTCTCTCCTCTCTTGTATCAGGTTCATTTTGTTGTTTTCGAAATGCTAAATGAAAAACATGTAACGAAACCTGAGATTTGAATCGGCGTCCAATTTTGACGCTGAATGCAGATGGCAGATTGAATTAATTAAAAAAATAGATTGAAATTGCAAAAATGCGAATTGCCGATTTCAGATGCTCGAATGCTTTGCTGATGCTTTTGATTAAAACCAAATTGATTGTGAGACGAAGCTGAATTGAACAAAAATTGTTTGTTTCTCTGTTCGTGTTTCTCAGCTTGTAAAGTGATTGACACAGGTTGGATAAATTGAATTGCGAGTTCGCAAATTACAGAAATTGAACGATCAAACTCGGCGGATTAATAGAAGCCCAAAGTTCATTATCTGCAAATTACCGGAATCAATTCTCATTCGCAGCAGCATGCAAATGGAATAATCAAATCAACCGCCATTTTCTGCAAAATGCACCCCTGAGCGCATAGAATTCAGATCAAGTGCAACGAAGGGACAAGTCACGCCTTCCAGAGAATCGCCTTTGAAATGACAATGAGGACATCTTTACGACGTGACATTCAACGCGGAAATGCGCTCCGCGATATGATGTATTCGCGAGTTGGTTCGATAAATCAACGCAAATCACCCACCTGGCGAGAATTGACCCGTTCCGTTGCAGTTGGCCGTAATGTTCCCTGATCCGCCGTTCGCCGGGCATGTCAGCGACACTTTCGGCTGCGGGAGCATCCCTAAAACGAGGCGATTCGATCAATGCAGCCTGCAGAGCGGCAGGAACTCTTCAGCGCCAGAATCATAAAAGCGGAATTAGCGACGACGCACATCTGAACCCCAAAAAGCACTCGAATTCCGCCGTCGCGGGCGTCAACAGGCTCTCGACAAGACTGTGCGAGTCGCCGGCCGAACACTCGTGGCGCCTGTGATTTACGATCTTCCGAGGCGCTCTGGCGTTCAATCCTTACCTCACAAGCGCCTTCGAGAGAACGCGTCGTAGAGTGGATTGCTTAGTAACATGAGTCAAGAGGGTCACGCAGCGCTTTGGACGCCTAATCGGAGGGTCGCAACACGCGCGTCTAACCGCGATTTCGGGATTTCGATGCCGCCGGCGCAGGTGCAATCTGATGCGCTCGTCGCTAATTACGCGCTCGCTCCCAGCGTTGCCCGCAAGCGCGATTGAAGCCGCCGGCGGCGCTTGACCGCCCACTTCGGTTTCCCGGCCTTTCGACGACGGAAACTTTGAATTTGAAGGCGAGCGAGTTGGTGAAGATCGCAGGTCGCGATTGAAGCCGCTGCGCGGCCGCAGGTCATTAGCACCGATGAGTTCCGCTGCCCTCCGGGCGAATAAAACGAGCCACGATTTGATTATCAGAAGAGCGCCACGTGCGGCGGTTGTTTTGTGCCAAAACAGCTGACGATTGGGTTGCGGCGGTGCGATAGATCACACCTACTGTTGCTGACCTCAAAACAAACGATTTGTGACGCAACGAGGAAGAGTGGAAGAAGCTGAATTTACTTCAAAAATTCACCTAATTTGAGTCAATTTGAACAAAAGCGTTGTTCTAGTTCCTGGACAATGATGAACAGTATAATTCGCAAAAAAAGATTTCGGTTCTTTGATCGACTATATGATTTTACGAATTGCAACTCGGATAGAAACAGAACATCCGTTGATATAAAATTCGAAATGCGTGGAAATGACAGATTCTGAAAGCAAAACAAATACAGAACGCTGCGCCGCAACGCACCGCCTTCAGCAAAAATCTTGATTTCAAAAACAAAATTCGTATTCGCGTATTCTGGAACGAAACAAGAAGTGGGTTACACCGGCGCCAAATTAATAAATTAGTTTTCAAAAATTCGACGTTTCTGATGCAAGCAACCGCAATCCATGAGTGGATTACGCAAGAGACTCGGACTCGGACGGACCAGAAGCATCAGACAGGCACATTCTTTAAACTCAAAATCAATTGTTTTTGTAAATTGTTGTTGTGTAAATTGTAAATTTGATCAGATTAATAAAAAAAAAATAAAATAATAGTAAATTTGTAAATTGTGTAAATTGTAAAGTAAATTGTTGCAACCGCAACAATTTATGCGGTGTTTTTGATATTCAATTGCCAAGTACTTTCATGATTTGCTATTTAAAAGCATCCATGATTGGATTACAGCAAGAGACTCAAGAGACCACAATTGACTGAAGGATCAGACAGGGCACTTTCTTTAAACTCAAATTCAATGGTTTGTTTGGCGAATTCAAGCTCGGCACTTCAATCAACCAATTCCGCCGATTTTCGATCGAAGAATCAAAGAAAACAAAGTCGCCAGAGCAAAATCAGAGAGCGGAAAATCGCGGTCAATTAGAAACAAGAGAGATGCTCCGCCGCGGCAGATAGCTGCCGAGAACTAATTAGAACTACGCGAGTCCATGTTTACATCTCTGCAGAATTCCCGGAAAAACGCCTCCAAATAGCCGCCTCTCTATCGCGCACAAAACAGCATCGAACAACCGCACTCCTACAACATAGCGCCAGCAACTGACCGTTCGGGGCTTCATTCTCCGATCCGAGATTCGTATTTTGCGCCCAGGTGACGCCGCTGTTGCGCGCGATGAGTTGACCGCGCGAGAGATTCGACTTCAACGTGCCGTTCTCCGCCATGTCGCCGTGAGACTCTGAAGTACGAAGAGGAAGCGGTGCTGGGAAGGCGTCGCTGTTGCTCAGAGGACCTCCGCCGATCAGCCACGACGATCCACCGACGCAGTTGTCCGGAACGTCACTGAAACGAAGGCGCGTTAGGACAAAGAAAAAAGAGATTTTGAAGAAGGAAATGATGAAAACAAGGCTGAAACACGTTCTTTCAGGCCTGCATTTCCTTGATTGCGCTCTCTATTCGGCTGTTTTCTGTTGAAGCCGGAACGAAACGCGCTCCGAAATTCGGTGCCGGAAACTCGTGAAACTCTTCCGTTGAGAGGGCGAAAAGCATTTCAAACACACAAATTCTCTCTCTCTCTCTCACTCCAAGGGTGCTCGTTTCTTAATGAAGGTAATCGGAGTGCACTGAATTATTCTGTTTTTAGTGCGCGTTCGAGAAGACTAATTCGTAATAAGCGGTTGAGCGGGGTTCGCATTACCGAAACCCAAGAAAACCCGCATTTCTGATCCTCTGGGTCATCTCCGCTGGAAATAGAGGAAGTAGTCAACAATTGGAAGCGGAAGCGTGTTCAGAAATTCGCTGGATTTGAAGTTGAACCGGGAACAATTTGCATCTTTTGTGTTTGCGAATTGAAGTCAACGCCGAGTGAATCGAACAGATCGGCGCGCGCACTTCAATCTCGGCGCCAAAAGTCCATAATTCTAGAATTCAACTGCAAAATCGTAACCTTGAAACGGCGCGTCGACTCCTCGTGAACTTGAACAGAACCATCGGCTCGGCCGAATCGCGACAATCCGGTCAGAACGGCGATAAAAACCAAACTTCGAACCCAACTCTTCGCCGCAAGTGGCGCTTTTCCTCGTCGCGCGCCGCTGATGACACACGAACGGACGGAAACAAATTTTAATGCATTATTAATGCCCCCGGGGCCTGTCCATCCCGGCTGCGTCCTGCTCGCTTGCACAAGTCGCTCCAAAGTCGTTTGGTGACGAACCCGCCTCCCGCGCCCCAATCTGGGTTGTTTCCTGCCGCGAGCGGCTTGATTAACGGCCGCGTTTTATTATTATTTGCGCGATTTGTGGAGAGCGCGAGAGAGGACCTACCACGGAGTCCAGCAAGGAGTTACGCGTCCGTCGATCGAGTGCCGATCGTCATCGGCGGTCGTGGCGAGCAGAAGCACGGGGTAATGGTTGACCTGAAAGCAGCGAATTGAACGTCGGAAACTCAAAGTGCGGAGAATCCGCGGTTCAGGAGAGGAGAACGCGGGCGGAAACAACAAAATGCTGCTTTCCGGTTAGTTAGGCCGTAAGGACATCGTGGATTCCAGGATGACGCGTTTGCCCGGGGCCTTTATTAGTCAGTTTTGGGTTGAAATTGGAAAAGTGCATTTAGCCAGAGAGATTCTGCGCTAAATTGAAGCGATTTGAAGAAAGTACGAGCGGCGCTGATTGTTCTCGAATTGTAGGAAAACGCTATTTAAAGACACAAATTGAATGCACTGCTAGGATGCTTACGCAAGTGCCTACGTATTGTCTTTGACCTTTAAAGGTCAAATTGCTCGGCCCAAGATCCAAGAAGGAGTTCCAGAAGAGAGAGAGAGTCGGAACGACACAATTCGCAAAATTCAAAATCTTTGAAATTTTCGCTAGATTTGGGCAGAATATTTTAGGCGGAAATTCTGTCGCTGAACGTCGTTTGTGAACTCGCAAATAACTATTTTAGTAAAAGTTAGTTTGTTCTCTCCTCTAAAGTATCCACAGCAGCGAATCGACGGCCGTTTTTCATTAATTAAGCTCGCGATGTTTTCGTTGCTTCTCATTCAAATTGAAGTTGCTCAAACGGTTCAGCTCACATGTGAGTCCTCTGTACTCTCTCTAATTTCGAGCCGGTCGGCTCTCGACTTGGTCGGCTAATTCTAAATCGTCTTCTCTGGTCTGCAGTTCGAGGTGATAATCCGAGTTGATTCCGCTGCAATTTCACAGAATTTCACAAATAAAACCGCTTCTCTTCTAGTTTCGCGTCCAAAAGAAACCAAACAAGCGGAGCACAACTGCCCAACGGCTACGTTGTTTAGAATTGGCGCGTAAACAGAAGAGAGCAGTTGCCGGGGACAAAAATCTCCCAAGAAGTGTTGCCATTGGCCACCGAAACCTCGAACAAAGAGAATTCTAAATTAGGCGACTGCAGGCGTCCAGAAATCAATTTCGCCGGAACCAACTCGGCCCAAGATCAAAACAACTCACCTCGAGAGTCATGACAGCGCTGTGGCGCCTGCGAGTCTTCAAGAAAGCACAGATTTAACCTCAGAACCAAAAGTTAAGACTCCGAAATCTTTGGTTTTTGGAGTCAAAATATCTTTTGTTTTCGGAAAGGACAAAGCGTTCTGAAAGCCGTTTTGTTCGCGGCAGGACCGACTGAGAAACAAAACGCCCCTAAATACAATTCAGCCTTTGGCGCGCATCAAAGTTCAGCTTTCAGCGTCAAGTTACAGCGTGCGGCTATCTATGGCTGCACGGCCGGATTAGTCACACTCACGCGACGGTCAGGAGCAATGGGAAGCGTGAAGTCAACAACAATTTAGGTCTGCTGCCCACCTTCCACGCGGTGACGTAGCCCCAAGACACCAGCATAACAAGGAACGCCGGAGCGCACAATTAGCGCACAATGCGAAATGTGTGTCCATTCAGAGAGCGCAGAACGTTTGTGAGCGATTCGCGGTTCGAATTTCTGCAAAAATGGAAATTCGAATTCGGAAAACTGAAGTCGAGATTCATTTTCTCCGACCTCCACTTCGCTCCGCGCGAAAAGGAGCGATTGGATGACAGAGCGAGTCATGCGAGGTACAAAGATCAGCTTAACGGAGGTATTAAGCAAAAGCCACAAAATCAGATGTTTTTCTGTTTGTTTACGCGACGAAAACGTCACTTTTTGGATTTGGAAGCATTAGGATTCAGTTCGCAGGTAAAATACAACTCTCAAAGTAGGAGGGCATTGCGGCTCTATTTTCGGTGATTTCATCCACTAAAAGCAAGAAGAGATCATGAAGGACGACGCGGCAGCTGCGAAACTCAAATAACAAATTCTTCAAATCGAATTCAATTTCAAATCATTTGTAATTCGCGGCCGCTTGTCATTTCAAAGAAGAGCCGCTATTCTTCATCGTTTGCTTTGTCGAATACTTGGAAACACTCGAGCAAACACAAGTATTCACCAAAACAGAAGCGTTGAGTAAGTATTCGTGCTGAATAATAAATTTCAAATTCGTGAATTTTCACTTTGAAATTTGAAAATTAAAATTAGCTTAAAATTAGATTCAAAATTCCTGCATTTGTTTAGTAGAACTAGAACTGTGTTATGCCTGTATCCCTCTAGGACACATGGACGTCAAAACATCTGTGAACAAAAAAATCAAATCTTCAAATTTCGGTCTTAAGATCTTGGCGTCAGCTCCTCTAAAAAAAGCTAATAATAAACAATTCACATGCCGCGAAACAAAGCGGCCGCTCTCGATTGAAGAGCGACTGCGAAAAGCACCAAATTCTGAAGGAAAACCGCGTTTTTCTGTAAACAGCGCTATTCTTATTCTTACAGGAATCTCTCAAACCCATCGGGCAGCATGACGTGACGTGATGCGACTCGAGTGAGTGCATCCCTAACAGAGGTCAGCGTCATCCCGCACGCCAATCATAACGTATTCCGACGGCGACGCGCGTGTGGAGCTTTATGCAGAGTTGATTGTATCTCTAATTCGGCGTTTTTTCTCTGCGAGACCTTTGACGTTCAGGAAAGCTCCGCCGCTATCATAAGCGGCTACGCATCGACATTTCAAAAGCGAATTCGCCGTCACAACAGAATGATGTCAGCGAGACGATGAGGATCTAAAAATGGCCGCTACAATTGAGTCACATTCGGAGAGAGATGGCGACCGGGAACTCCGCCGTGTGACTAATCAGCTCAAAGTATCCACAGAGACTCGAAGTGTACGAGAATAGACTCGATTGTGCAGCGATATTTAGGGAAAAGTGCGACAAGCAGCGCGGCGTCCAGCGGAGCGTGACGCAAGCGGCCTTTTCCCAAATTGGTCTCCCAAAGACGATTTTCACAAAGAGAGTTTGCAGCGTTTTTTGGATTAAACGAGGACAATCGGACTGAGTTTGGCGCGCATGTAGAGAGCGAGAGTGGAGGACGATTGGAAGCACTCGAACAGGGATTGTTCTGATCAAAAATCAGTAGAACACGCGGCCATTTCCACACTCTGAGAGTCAAAATGCAGATTTCTGTGACTGCGACAGTCCGCTTGTCCTGTCGACCGGCATAACAACAACGAATACACCGTAAGTACCGTAATCCCCAATGCTCAGATCCTTTCATGATGCTTCGCTTAGCATCAAATCCCCCAAACACGATGGATGCACCGTAGAGCGTCAAACATCGTTCGCGATCCCTCAAAATGACCGCCGGAGATTCTCACAGAGCGCCATTCGGACCTTTGAATAACGACTGCAATCTTTCATCGCCCGAATCACCGAAAAGCAGCTGAAGACGATGAATTGCGGGAATTGCGTGATCGGCCGTAACTAAAAGTGCCCAAACACCTGTTTTCCGATTGTGAACGTTGGCCGACGCCGCCGCCCAACGAGGAAAAACGCGAGAAGATGATTTCATTGCGACGCGTCAATCCGTTCGATGATTAATCGAAGCGCGGACTTCTTCGTGTGTGGCGAGCGGGAGATGCGCCACTGATGCAGAAAATGAAAAAAGATCTCAAAATCGCGCCTAAAGGAAGAGAGCAAACCGCCTGATCTCGCTTTCAATTAAGATTAAACGCAGTGGCATTTCGTGTCGACAGAAAATTGGATTTTAATTAGCCTCGTCCATCATCACACGGAACAGAATCTAATTTACGGGTGCAGTTGGTCGCTGAAGGTAGGGGCGGCGGGTAATAATTAATTGGCTCCTTTCGGAGCGGCAATCGTCATTGTATTTGTCCAAAAAGAGAAAAACAAAAACAATCCATCTGCTGTCACTTCTCAGCGACATCAACTCCAAACATCTCCGCTTCGGCTTCCTTTTCTAATTCTAAAAATTAAAAAAATCGTTTTTCTCAAACATTTGCCCTTAACCCTCGTGTGAACGCAGCTGATTCGGTTCGTTGTGGATGAAAGCGGATGTTGTTCGAACCTTCTTAGCGCGTTCATTTCCCAAAGTACAAAAAGGCGAAAAATGAAGTGACCGCGGGGCTTCAAATGCATGGATCTGTTGTTCTCCTACGCGGACACGCAGCAGAGATGCCGTCAAAAGTCAAAAAGTGCAAAATTCCCGCTGTCAGCAGCGTTAGCCCCAAATTAATCATCCGGTCGTCGTTCCCTGCGCGGTCCCACACAGAAAACTCTCATCTCGTCAGCGCAATTCGTCCTTCGGCGTCGAGTTCAATCATCAACACTTCACACGCCTCTTCAAGATCTTCGGATCGCGCGGATCCGCTCGAGACCAACGCGCCGATCAAAGTCCAACGTCCGGCGGAGGGAGGATTACTTTAGTTCAATCAAAAAAAAACGAAACTCGAAAACGAAGTTTTCGGCACGTGACTAACCGCATCAGCTCGATTCTCGCGTCTTCCGTCTGGAGGAGAGGGACAAACAAGTGCTCAAGGCGTTGGCGCGCGGAGGTAAAACGAGAATAATGGGCGGCGGAGGTTCCGAGACGCGTTTGAGGACGAAGATTCTTCTTTGCGCTGGCGCGCGGACGACGACGCGACGTCGTCCTCAGCGGTCATAACCTAATTGGGCCTCGTGCGTGTGATATGTCCTTAAGGGAGTTCTTGAAGCTCAAAAAATTGCGAAAAGACGCGCGGCGGCAAAGTCCGCGCGCGTAATTCGCCGCTCGCGACGCGAACGACCCAACCGACTGTACGGCGACGTTTGTTTTCAACCTAATTCGTAGGCTGAGTCAGCGGAATTAATTACTTAAATGCCGAATGCGGGAGCGAGAATGAATTGCTGACAATGGCGGCGGCAACAAAAGGAGCGGAAAACAATCGACGCCATTATGGCGCCGAGTTATGAAGAGCCCTCGAATTGAGGGTGTTCGCTGGCGGCGAGGGGTTCGCAACCTGGTCAGAGCGCTATTTACGGGCGGCGAAGATGGTAGGAGATGGCGATTTTCAGTTGTGCAAAGCGATTGGTCGGCAACGAGATACTGTAGCTGAAAGCGGATAGATATGCGGTAGAAGCGATTTGGTCGAAAATGAGCCGATTTGGCGCCTAAGCGTGTCAGTCTATGGCTTAGAGGGCTTTTCGTCAGACATAAGGAGTCAAAAATTAGCAAATTTTTTTTGAAATTAAGAAATTCGTGTGGGAAATCAAAAAAATGAAAGAATTTTGAGCTAAAAAATTATAGAAGATCGAAAAAGCAGCGATTTTCCCTCCATTTCAAACTAAACGAAACATTGCAGTTCAAACGGAAGTTTAGCGCAATCGAAGAATCAAAAATTCAATTTCGAGCAACAAAAATTGTGCAAACGCGCCCAGCAGAGCAAAAGGTGACTAATCAGTTCTGCTGCAGACCCACGAGCACTCGTCCACACCTCTTCAGCTATGAATGAAGGGCAAAGCCCCGCTATCAATCATAATCGCTCGTTGGTTCCGCTTCCTCCAAAGTTCGTCTGCGTTTTCTGCACCGCGTGGCGACCCGATTGCCGCGAATGTCGACGGTCGAGTGCGTTTGGAAGTGAAATTCATTCTCACGACTGCAAATCGACTTTTGAAAGCGGATTGACCGCAACGCAAGTGCACTTCGCGTTCCCACTCTCCTGATTTCAAAAACACTCAATTTCGCTAATAATCAGATCCCACAGTAAGGCGATTACGCTCGAGTGCATCGCACGACGCCAAATCAACAAAAGACGCTTTTTGTGGCGATTCCGAAAACACGAATGCATAGAAGATTCTCAGTTGACACGTGACTCGACTGCGAGTTCCTTCTGCTCCTCCCGCTCCTCCTCGTCTTTGCCATTCGGGGGCATTTGAATTGCATTCCGAAGCGCGCTTTCGGCTCGGAGACGCTTGGACTCTTGGTAAACAAAGACAAACAGTGAATCGGTCTTGTGGTCTTCGATCGGAGAGCACTCTTTGCACGTTGCAGTCTAAAAACTCGGATTTTCTGGAAAACGGCGTTTCGAGCAACTTTCAAAAAGTGCCTGAGCGCCTGACTGCAAAATCACGGAATTTTATTCTACCAGAATGAACGACTGAATGAGTCAGCGCAGATAATTCGCTACTTTACAAATAACACGAAATTAAGCGTCCGTCCGTCCGCTCTTCCAAAAACATCAATTTGCGGTGAAAACAAATGATTGCGACCATTCAAAGCAACTGGCGCGAGGTGAGTGATATCGCCACTTTGAAGACGAGATTCTGGATTGCAGGAAAAACAATTAAACGCGCAATTCGATTTCATTCCGAAAAGCTCTCCGGCAATCCCAACCGACTCACCCTTAGAGACGTCTGGCGGCGGCCGTTGGCGCTCGTCTTGCGCGCGGGAGGCGCGTTCTGATCCGAGGAGGACATCTCCTGACCACCGATGAGTCCGCTCGTCTCGGCTGACTCTGCCGTGGTGCCGCTCGTGTGCCGAGAGCGCTGACGATGTTTTTGCGGTGAGTGATCGGCGATGTCCGAATGAAGATGGATTACCGGGCGGAGATGAGTGCGGAGAGCATTGGACGCCGGTGGAGGTGATCTTGGCGAATCTGCAAAACAAGAAGCGATTTGGGAGACCGCGCGGACACGGCGATGACGCGAGCGCGCCGGCCGGCGTTTGGCCTCACGTTCTGCACTTGGGATTGTTTGTTTCTGAGCGAAATGATCGCGAGTCAACCGCCGCCAACAAAAGAATTAAGGATTGGGGTGAATTAGAAGGCGATAAACAGTAATTTCAAGTATTCGAGAAAAAACAACAAAACACTGAATTCGAAAGTGGCATCAATAGAAGGTTCTCCGCCCAAAATTTCGTTTGCAGATGCGTTTTCGTCACAAAATCACGACAACCGACAGCCGGAATCGAATATCAATGACCATTGGAAGGTGGAAATGACGGAAAAATCGCAATTTGAATGTAAGAACAAAGAGTGGAGGTTGTACTCGAGCAGCGCGTCTTTGTTTTTGTGGCTATAAACATCAGAATCTATCATTAGCTGCAGCGGCATCTCGTTCGCCGGTAATGACATGCGGCGAGCCGTTCAACAACGCCATAAAATCCTTTTATTCTCGAGTTTCTTTGGAAAGCGCGTTGGCAACACGAAGCTGCAAACCGGCACGGAAAAGGAAAAGCACGCATTTGAGATGCAAAGGATTTGGTTTAAGAATTCAACGCGCTCTGATCCCTCAGTAGCCATAGAATTTGAGAAAAATTGTATTCTCCTTCAAATGCTCGTTCCTTGAAAGAGAATACGAGCTAAGATCTTCAAAAAAATTCAATATAACCGCTAAAATCTACCGTTTCCACGAATGGGACCGCATGAAATGGCCACAGATGAACAAATGAAAGCGGAAAATTGTGAGAAACAACAACAATTCAACTTCAAACATTTGAGCGCAATTGAAAGGTTCGCCAATCGGATGTCCTCTAACTACAATTGAATGCTTTTCTCATTAAAATGTCAATTGAACGTTCGATGAACTTTGAAAGTGTTGTAGGTTTAAAGTAAGCGCGCGGAGTGCAGAATAAACTCAAATATTATTTTCTAATTTTTAGGGATTTTAATTTTCGCAAGTAATAATAATAATTTTTCCATTTTAAGATTTGAGTTGGAACAATTCCTGTACTTATCGCAGGCTCAACAACTTGTAAAACAATGAAAAATCAGAAATTATGGAATGAATTAAACGATAAATCTCCTCAAATGCAGCTTCTCCACGACCTGCACCTCGCAACACATCGCCTGATATCCGCAATTCATCGTAGGAACAGAAAAACGCGCGCTAAACTTGGAATCGAATTCCCTTTCGCTCTGCTCAACTCGGTGGCCGAAACCTCGCGTCAAACGTCGCGTCGCCGTCGACCAAAAATTAAATTACGCGGCGATTCGCGAGTTTAGAGTTGCAGATCGCGCGCACGCGCGGGTCAAAACACGGAAACGTTCCCGACAGCGCCAGAATTGATCATTTTGTCGACGACACCGTGCAGCAGCTCCCGATTACCGCCGCAGCCGCGAGCTTCAATTATGATAATTTATGCACAAACTCGAATTGTGGCGCGTGCGCGTTGCACGGCGCGCGTCGGGTGCTCGCAGCTGCGCCCGAGGACGCGCGCCCTCCTCACCGCCGCCGTCGCCCTCCTTCAATTATTCCCGACGCTCGTGGCAATCAAAAACGTTCAGTCAACTCGCGCCTCGATTGTCTCGAGAGTGTTGCGAAGGAAGTGCCGCCGACGTCACTTTAAGGAGCGCGGCGAGTCGTCGGAGGGAACGAACATCTCCGCGAAACGGTCTCAGAGGCGCGATGGAGGATTAGCGAGAGCGATTTGGTGACTCACGGAAGAATGTTTTCCCGATTAACGACGGGAAACCCGGGAAGCTTTGTCCAGACTGCGGGGATTCTCATTCTCACGATTGGTCGTGAGAATCGCTACCGTTCGCCCCAAACAGGCCGGAAAGGAGATCAAAAATCGAATTTGACCAATCACCAGGACGTCCGTGTCAGGCTCATTACTCAAATTAGAAAACCGAGCACGATTGAGCTGGCCGCTCAAGGCATTCGCCAGTCGGAACGAATCTCCGAATTAAGCGCTTGTTTTTGTCTCAAATGAGCGCCAGAAGTCAGCGTCGCATGAATAATTCGCGTTGTGCGTTTCCTTGAAGTCAAACGCGACCAGAAAAGCGATTTGCTCGCATCAAACCAAGAAGCAGATCGGGGACTGCGGGGTGGACGGTCACTCCACGCAGACGCCAACTTCCTCGTTGGCGCGCGATTTGTGGTCAAAGTGCAGACAAACATTCCGTGAAAGACCATTTCCGGTCGCGCGATTCGATTTATGGCGGCTAATTAGATCTAATGCAACATTCCACACGCAAAAAGCGCGGAGCGGAAGGTCGCCGGAGTCCTAAGATCGGAGATTAAGAACTGCAAAGTTGCAGTTTTTGAGCGAATTTGGAGGAAAATGAGAAAGAAAGTGATAAAAGTAGGATCCGGACATGCGCGGGCCCGTTTTACGACCCAGGAGAGCGAAATGATGACCCCCGCTCTGTTTATAGGACAGCAGAATGAAATGTTTTGACCTGGAGGGCGAGTTGAGAGGTTTCGAACACCGCGAAAAGCGATTCCGAGAAAGCCGCGCTGAAGAAATGTGTTTCCGGGTGTTTTGGAAGGAAAACGCGATTTCCGGCGCCTCGCGGTCATTCAAGTGGAACCAAAAAACAACCCGCTGCACACCGCTGCTCCTTTAATTCCAGGGGAGCCTCTGGAAATAGGTCCGCATCAAACTGGCGCCATTCGGGGCGCCAGTTTCCGTTACGGAAGCGAAGAAACGTGCGATTGCAGCGCGGATTTCTGCTTCGCTGACAATCCACAAAACCGCACTTCCGTCGTGCCGGCGAGCGACGCGCGCGCACGGTCTTTAGTCTTTAATCCGCGAGAATTGTGTCCCAAAGCGCCAAAGTGTCAATTCCAGAATTTAATGAGCGACTTTGTCACGGCGGAACGTAAACAACGCGACTTTTCGCGAATTGCGGCGGCGCGACTTTCAAAGAGCGACAGAGAAGGCGCCGCCAGGTGAACTTTGCAGATCGTCCGTTACGCGAATCTATTACGCGTGCACAAATTGGTCAATTTGGCGCAATTTTATCAAAAATTGGCTCTAAGTCCATGGTAGTCAGGAAGTCACGCAGGAGAATCCTCGAACACTCACGCAAGACAGCGGCGGAGTCGGATTTCAACTCAGCGAACGCCAGCGGCGGTCTTCTCATTACCGAAAGAGGGATTCTCGCCCAGCGAAAGCAAACAACGTTAAATGCATCAATTTCATGTGGAGCGCAAAGCGAAGAAAGTGCAAAACAGGATCGACGGAGCGGAGAAGTCGGTCTGCCAGGGGAAGGTGGGCACTACGGCACGCAATCCGTGCTCGCCAACCACAAAACGGCGGATTGTCGGGAGAAAAAGCGAAAGTGCGCGCACTTTGGAGTCAATCGAGCGGTTCAGGTAATCGGATTGCGGTGTCACGCGATGGCTGCAGATGCCGGTGCAGTGAAGGAGCGCGCAAGCAAGAAGAGTTGCTCTGTAAAGAAGTGGCAGCAAGGGTGTTGCGATTGCCGTACATTGTGGTTGGGTAAAACAGAAAGTTCTTCTGGTATTAAATCAATGAAAACATTTTTAACCTCAAGTTGCGCAGAACTGTTTTGTCAACTCTGATGGATTCCCTCACCAAGACGCGGTAATTTATAGAGGAATTCTTTATACGGTAGTTCAAATTCAAGATTGCACATTCAATGAGTCAAGACAAATACTTTAGAGTGGAGACGAAGATCGGCGGGTCGCTCAGGCCTTCGCGGCAGCTTCCTTAGCTTCTTTCGCGGCTAGTTCGGCGGTTTCCTGATCCTTCTTTGCTTTCGCTGCGGCACCAGCAGCCGCGTCGGCAGCTGCCTTGGCATCCGCTGCCTTCTTCGCGGCTTCAGCGGCCTTGGTGGCAGCGTTTGCAGCATCCTCCTCGGCCTTGGTAGTGGCGGCCGCGTCGGTTCCCTTCTTCGCCTCGGCAACAGCCAAGTCAGCATCCTCCTTCGCTTTCTTTGCGGTTTCCTCTTCTGCAGCAGCAGTGGCGGCCGCTGTCTTAGCGTCCGTCGCGGCCTTCTCGCATCGGCGGCCTGTTTAGCGGCTTCCGTAGCGGCCTGTTCGGCCTTCTGAGCGGCAGCAGCCTTCTCGGCTTTCTGGGCGGCAGCAGCCTGCTCGGCCTTTTCCTTCTCCGCCTTCTCTTTCTCGGCCTTGGCAGCGTCGTTCTCCTCAGGCTTCTTAGGCTCCTCAGGCTTCTTAGGCTCCTCAGGCTTCTTCTCAGGAGCCGGTGTCGCTTCCTCAGGCTTCTTAGTAGCTGGTGTCGCTTCCTCAGGCTTCTTAGTAGCCGGTGTCGCCTCCTCAGGCTTCTTCTCGGGGAGTGCCTACATCCTCTGAAACTCAGCTTTGTTATCAGTCGTTTTTGGAGCCGGAGTATGTTTAAGCAAGAGAAAGACTTACTGGGATGGTTGGCGAGCGGCTGGCAGGCGTAGGCCACGGAGACGAGCAGAAGCAGGCAGACGGCGGGTGTACTTCATCGTTGCAAGGCGGAGATGCTGATGCTGATGAACTCCCGGCGCACTCGCACCGCTTTATACCCAAATCAACCCGGATGGACTCCACTTCACACCGCTCAAACCTGAAAATCAACCGAATTACCGCCTCTTATTGTCAGCGAATTGAAACGCACATGTTGATCCGAGTTGAACGACAGGTTGCAGAGACGACAAAGATGCTTTGTGTTGCAAATACGCGCGCGTACGTGCGCACTAACTAGCAAATCTTCTCTCTCCCGAAGATCGCCTGATGATGGACGAGGCGCGCGCGAGCGCACTAACTATTCTCTCTCCCAAAGCGCGCGAGGCGAGAGGAGCTAATTT
>MQUG01003205.1:0-23254 GCA_007213375.1 Steinernema feltiae
CCTCCGCGGAATCGGCTTCGTGCAGTTGTTCGCTCTGAAATCAGCGAATTCATCGGCGTTTCAACCCACAGACATCCAACTCACCGCAGCTCCTGATACACGACGACCTGCGCAGGCTGTAAAGCCGGCGATTGCGCGCTGTCGGGCTTCCGCGAATGGAGATCCGGCGCTGTTTGCTGCTTCTGAAAGGAGAATTCGAAATGTGGATTCGGATGAAGAAACCGACTGAATCGCTCTCTTCCGGGGGCTCCTGTGGAATCTCGTCGGCAGACGTCTTCCGCTTCTCTTTCGGCTGATTCACTTTCGTCTCGCGGCTGTCGTCCCTCGCTCTCCTCTGAGCAATTGAAGCGCGCTAAATTGCTTCCCAACAACAAAAGAACCCATAATGGCAATTAAACTCTCCGCCTTTCAACGCAAACAACGTGTACACAAACAAGTTCCATTATAAATTCCCAATTTTCACCTCATTCTCTCCGCAGTCATGGTAAATTACGTGCTCCACTACTTTGACGGCGTCGCTCTGCGCGCTGAATTCATTCGTCTGTGCTTCGAGTACGGAAAGGTGCCCTACGAGCAGGTTCTCATCCCCCATCCAGATTGGTTGAAGCACAAACCGAGTAAGCGTGACGCTCTCTGTCAACGATAACCGAGTTTGCAGACTACCCAACCGGGTCTGTGCCGCTTCTCGAGGTCGATGACGTCAAAATCGCGGATTCCACTGCGATTGGTCGCTTTGTGGCTAAACAAGTTGGCCTCGCCGGCGGTAGTGACGTCGACGCGGCGTTGATCGACGGATTTGTCGCGCAAGCGGAGGATTTGACGACAATTCTTGCTGGGAAGAAGGTTTTCTTCAAGATCGCTGAAGGCAAAGGCGTGCGGCGAGGTCTTTGCGTGAATTTTGGTTAATTCTGCGCTTTACAGACTGAAATCGCCGATGAAATCCGCGCATCGATGAAACCCTTCATGGAGCGCCTGGAAGCGCATCTTTCAAAGTGCTCATGTCCGTTCGGTGCCGCTTATCTCGTCGGCAAGAAGATCTCCTGGGCTGATCTGAATCTCGCCGATCTGATCTACCGTATGGAGTGGACTGTAGCAGATTTGACGAAGCCGTTTCCGGCTGTGAAGAAGTGGGTAGACGACGTGCACGGCTTGCCTCAACTGAAGGAGTATTTTGCGAAGAGAGACAAGGGAATGGGATTTTGATCGAGCAATAATCGCCTATTTACAAGCTTCAAATCCTGTTTTTTATGCTCTTCTGGTGCTTGAATCATTGTAGGCTAGTGAGCATTATCCGAAAACACCAATTCAAGCCATATAATCGCCGTATTTGTCATAAATTCATTCGCTACCGCGTAGAGAACGACGGGAGAGGAACGTTGCACCTGTGATAGGCACAAGTGCAGTTGGATTCATTCTGCATCATTCGGAATTGCTCGTGGCTGTGTGCAAAGATCTGCTCGAGCACCTGAAGCCTCCCTACCAGGGAGCATTGACTCTCGCGCGGTCCGGAGAAGCGTGGACGTCGGTGTTGCTCCGAGAGGCATTCGAGCACAAACGCCCAGCTGAAACAGCGTCTGTTGTAGGCGTCAACGACGCTCGCTGACTCACAATTCATCGGGACAATTTTTCGGTCGATCCAATCCGCGATCCGGCTGACCAAACGCGGTCTGAATCTCCTCGAACGTGCGCTGGAAGTGCGGCTCAGCACCGAGTGTCGCGCATTCCCAGCAGAGCACTCCGAACATCCACACGTCGCTCTCGGGGCGATGCTTCGGGGCGCTGCGATCAAGTGAGCAGACGATTTCGGGTGGAAGCCACGGGATTGGAAGACGAGGTCCGAAGTCGATGGGGAGACCGAAATCGCCCAGTTTGGCGACGCAACTGAAATGCACGCAAATTACGATTGTAGGTCCTGCCACGATTAGCATGATTATGCAATAACGCGCTTGGATTCGAGATTATTGGAGTGCGACACTTTCGATTTGCTGCTCATTGTCAGCTGTTTTGGGGTCAAAACGACTCATTTTTGCACATTTAACTGTGGGTAATTCCGAGTTATTGGCCGTAGAACAATCATCAGAACAGTTAATAAAGCGATCGCTCTCACTTTTCCACAACGTGATCGTTCGCGCCAGGACCCAACAACTCACCAATCGAGCTGCCTGTGTGTGAGAAGAACATTCCTCGCTGCCACATCACCATGTGTGAACTCGTTTCCTTCCGTATCGCGGCTTTCGTGGAGGTATTTGAGCGCTTCGGCAACTTGAATCAGGATGTTGATGATGTGGCGAACAAGCACAAGTTGACGCTGCGGTTCTTCCTTCCTCTGAACCTCAAATAACCACGATTCCAAGCCACAGCGCAGCCTACTCTGATCTCATCCTTGAAGAACTCGGCCATCGATCCGCCCGGAAGCCACTCCATCGCGAACATCGGCCGGAACGCGTCGAAGGAGAGTTTGCTGACCGCGATGATCTTCACGATGTTCTCGTGATTCAGGCGCGACATCTTCGCCGCCTCCTCCAGTAAACCGATCGACTTTTGCGGCATTGGATAGCTCATCTAAAGCGGCATATACCGTATCTGTAGCTGTGTACTGTAGCCGCCTACCTTTACCGCTGCAAACTTGCGTTGCTTGAATCTCGACTGCGATTTCGAGAAAACGTATCCTTTGAAGACGAATCCTACCGCGCCTTGGCCCAACTTGTGGTCGGTCAACTCGATGAACACGTCGTCAACCAGAAAGGGACCCAGCACTACGGTAATACGTGATATTGGCTCATAAATCAGACAACTTTACCTCGCTTTAGGTATTTCAAGCGTCGTTTGTAGGGGAAAATGGAATCAGGCGACGGAAGGCACGATTTCTTGCCGTCTAAAGGCAATTTGCATCGATTGCACGAAGAATAGAAACTCACGTTTACAGAACCACAACAAAGCGACCATGTAGAAGGCGAACATGGCGAGCACCGTGGCCCACGGCGTCATGTAGGAGTAGGATTCGACGCATCGCTGCTGCTCCGGGCTCAGAGTGTGATTGTGGTGTTGGACGGCGGAGTGATTCGAAGAACTCTCCATCGATCGATCGCCGCTTTCCTTTCGCACATCGGACGACGAAACGGGTGAAATGGAAAGCGCGTGGACGGAAACTGGTTGCGAGCGAGCGTCTTGAGCGACCAGCGGTGACGTCAGATGCGCAAAACAACCTGTATTTTGGGATTATCAGTAACAACAGCCTCCATGCGCACGTTTTTGGCAATCAAGTGACCGGCTGAAGCTCATCAAAATCATCAGAATCGGAAATGTTTCGACTTGTTTCCGCTCAAGCTCACTCCTGATTGCTTCTCTCTACCAACTCGCCCGTGATTCTCGTCGTGCAGAAGCACCTCAACGTTTCGATGACCTCGCAAGAGCCCCGAGCGACTCCTTTCCTGAAATCGCTTGGAATCGCAACTTCCGAAGCCGATAACCTCCGAACGCCGGTTACTGCGCAATACTCGCGATTGTGCGTTGTTGATTCGAGTTCGGCCGATTTGAGATTCGAAATAGCTCGAGTAAATCGGAAACTGCCTAGTTTTAATTCACTGTATTACATCATTCTTAAAGCCCCACCTGTAACTGAAACACTCACACGCAACCAAGAGTTTTATTGAACTAAAATCTCAGAGAATGCACAGAAAACACAACAATGAAAATCCACAAAAAAGGCTGGAAGTGGCCGTTGCACCACTTGTCTTCAGTTCATCTTCGATCCTCCTTTGACCAGGTGACGTTTCAGGTGCGGATTCAGTCGTAACAGGCGAATTGGTGGTGGAGGGGACCTTCTTCGCCATCCGCACGGGATTCGCGGGTTCCACTTGCACATCGGTGAATAAGTATCTGCTTCCGTCAGCGAAGAGGCACGGCGTTCTGAAGACAACATCTGATAAAGCAAACATCGGATCTCAAGAACTTACTTCATCCCTGGCTTCTTGAGAAAATAGCAGAAAACTTCGCGGTTGGGTAAAGTCACTTGCTTATCACTAGCTGGAAATTGCTTTCGACCGGCTTCTGGTTGGTCGCAAAGAGTCTTGGATCGAGTCGTTCGAATCCCGTCGACCAACGAGACTATCCATTCATCGTCACCAGCTGCGACGTCAGCGGTTTCGTGGAGCATTCGATTGTAGCAAGTGGGTGGATCAACGGCAATGTCGACAACTGGATATTTTATATCCGCCTAAAAACCAAAATTGAATCGTTGAGGTAACCGACCGCAACTTACACAGATGTCACTCGCGTTTGAAACAAACCTAAAATCAGTTGAACCTTCCCGTCTGATGTCCGTATATCCGCCTTCATAATAGACGCGGTGGCCGTATACAAACGAAGCAAAATCTTTGTTTCCGTCATAGATGCAACGACAATCGTACCCTGACAGTTCCATTTCCACCACTTCTTTGGAATCAACCGATCTGAAACTTGCAATCTGGATTTACAGTTCCGACAACAACATCAACATACGCGTCGTCAATTACAGCCAATTTGGGCTCGGGGTTGTAACTTAAGTTCTCTTTCAAAACTAAGCCACCATATTTATCCGAATCTATGTCGTGCATACCATACTGCAAGTAAAATCAGTTTACGGTCAAATCCCTGATGGAGATGAACAAGATAGCTAAGGTCTGAACGAATCCTAATTTACCAATTAACGAATATTTTAGCTTACGACCACTTGACACATCGTACGCGGTATACAGCAAGGCATCCAACTGGATACTATATCCCGTGTAGTTCGTCAAGCGAAAAACGCGCTTGAATGCATAACCGACGATCTGTAAGCCCTCCATCTGCTCGGCGGTGCAGGCTTCGCGCGCGGCTAAATGATCGCAATAACGACAACAGACGAGAATGCAGAACTCACCATTCGTACTGGTGAGCAGGGTGAACAGCAGGAGCAGCGTCTTCATCGCACTCAACATCTTCGCGATCAACGGGAACTCAGCGGCTGACGGGAGCGACTTCTCGCGGCGGATGCAAATCGGTCGACTGATCGTGAGTTGCGCGATCGCGTCAGCGTCTATCGACCGAACGTGCGAGTCTGTAAAAATTTTGAAATTCAAATGTTGACAACTCACCAGTCCCAATCGCGACGAGACACCCGCATCTCCCTTTATAACAACGATCGCGAGTCCATTCTTCTTCGTTGATCTCACCGGTCTTCCGCTCGCTCCTCAGCTTGCGGATCTTCGAAGTTCTCGTGAAAATGGCTGTCTCATTTGTGCTCCTTTCTCGCATGCTCGCATTGCTGCATTGGTGCTCTTGTTCATGTTCAGCTGCGGTGTATCGTCTCATCAGGTTTGTGTTTTACTCGCGCTCCGCTCTTTGTTTCATGCTCCGTGTTTAGATGATTTCGTTCGTAATTGTCATAGAGACGACTTCTATTACAATACGCTCCACGAGCAGTGGTACCCGGGAGCGGAATTCTTGCGCATCGTGGGATACGTGGGTGGCCACGTTTTCTCGTACGCACCGGACCACGTGGGCAAGAAGTGGATACTATTCCCTTACCTATTGACTTAGCCAAGTTGGTCTTCCGTGACTCCCAGGATCCGGATTTCCGCACTGAACCGATTACATTTGCCAAAGAATCAGGTTCGCCATTTTTTCGGTCTGCAATGATAATGACAATGTTTCAGAGTTTTCACATGTCGTACGTCTTCATCAAGACCAAAACGGACGCCTAGTGATAGTGCAGTACGGAACGCGCAACGTTACTCTCACAAACGGCCAAGTTACCATCGGCAAGCCCCATCCAGTGCGCTCATCTACAACGCGGTTGACAGAACGTCAGTTCATTACTTCTAAACTCGTTTTTGAATCCAATGTTTTAGCACATCATGGATGGAGATCTTAAAGGTACCACATCTCAAGGAAAGCCATCAAATCTGCTGCCGGTAGCTACGTTTCCTTTCCACTCGAAAATCTGGACTCTTTTGTTTTCAACAAAACGCTGTTCGTGAATGGCATGGCATGAAAGAATTGATGGAACGTATGAAAATGACCACCAGCGAATGGCATCCTTGCGTAAGTCGTTTATATTTGTTTGCTCTCGTGCATGGTCATTTTTAGATCCACGTTAAGAACCCAGTCGTTGAAGTTCACCCTCCAACAAGTCCAATTTGCCACGAACGTCGCTTGGATAATGGCCATGAGGTAGTGGCGTCTTATCGCTCACTTCTGACTACAAGGACAAGATGTCACCCGAACCTCAACCTCACAACCGCGTACAACGGAAGTATCAACATCACACTAGCTGGAAAATCGACAAACCTTCTCTTTGACGAAACCAACTTGGATTGCATTTACTACCGTGCACACTCAACTGGGTCAGTTTTCGATCTAATGAATCCATTTGTAATTTCGTGAATTCAGAAATGCATGCCTTCTCGCCTTCGGTCCCGCCGAACTCTTCAATAGCGTTCAATTATCTCCCACTATGCCTGTGACGACCCCAGTTCCGCCTTTCTCGTACAGACACCGGGCGTTGTTTGATCCCGTCTGCAAGATCACCAATGAAGAGATTTCTGAAAACTTTGAAATCTTCGAGTGGTTCGAAGGGTGCCTGTTCCGTCTTCGCCATCTGCCATACTATCGTGAGTATCGCGAAGACTACGACACTGTTGGTGAGAGTTTTCACTTCTAGATGAGCATTTAGTGATTTTCCTGTATTTTAGCCTGTAATGCGCGCAACGACGAATACTTCGTTCGGCGCGCCGTTTTTGTCCAATCACCTTACCACGAAAGATCCATGGTTATGTTTGCTGAGTACGGTCCGGGAACGAGTTGCCGAATGGCACGATGCATTTCAGCCACAACATCGGAGCTGCTTATCTTCCCATCCCTACGATGTAAGTGGCCCCTGAAGTGCGGAAATCTGAGTTTTGAATTTAGCAAGTGCCTTCCAAAGTACCGTTCATGTTGACCAAGCCGATGAGATCCTGATGCAAACGATTGGTTCAGAATCCCAAATCTTTGGGGAGTGGACCTTGCTGTAACTAGGAAACCTGACGATGCCGACCATGTTTACGTGTTGAAAGAAGGGAAGGTCTGGGACCAACTGAAACTTTTCGAATGGACTATTGCGGGTGAAGAAGTGTGTAGGATTCAAAACTACTATGTTCCTAAAGAATTTCGAAACTACTCAGTGAGTTGTTCGTTTTTTAACTGTGTTTATGAAGCATTGTTCTAGAACCCCGACATTGAAGCAGTCCGAAAGCTTAGGAAACGATTTGAATACCTCGACACGGATCCGATCAAGAAACCGTACAGCGTTATGGGAACATGGGCTGTCCGATACGCTGATGCGAAGCTCGCTGAAACGGCAAGCAATTACCTGGTGCTGATCAAGGAGCCGAAGTGTACTCCAGTAGTCTACCACCTTTATGGACGCAAAGTGTTTCTTGCTCCTAAAATGAGACCGACCACTAGGAAACCGCCCACATGGCAAGATATGCAAAGACAACAAGCTGAAGCCCAGACGGTCCGACCACTCGTCATGCTCGGGATGTTCATTTGCACAATCGTTCCAATAGCCGTCTCTTCCTATTTGTTGTTCCTCTGGGTTCGTCGTCAGCAGAGACGTGCCGACGAGGGATATGTAAATGATGCCCAAGAAGCGGAGGACGACTGCTGTTGCGCCGTGTATTTCGACCTGTGATGCCGCGTAATGTATTGTGGTTCCTGATTGTTCGTGTTGTTCCTGTTCCTGATTGTTGCTTAGGGATCCAGATTGTTCCTGATTGTTCCTTGTTCCTGTTCCTGATTGTTCCTTGTTCATGTTCCTGATTGTCGGTCCTGATTGTTGCTTAAAGTTCCTGATTGTTTCTTAATGTTCTAACTCTTGTTCTTCTTCTCTTTTTCTCACCTTTGCTCCCCGTTAACATAAATTATTCTCCCTCCCACTATTTATTGAGTACACCATCATTTCATTGTCTGTTGGTATGGCGGAGATTGGCAGATTGCTCCGATTCCATGGCCGTCTTTGCTCATCTTTGCGAATCATCGCAACGGATACGAATCAAACGGTCAGTCAGCGTTAACAAAGAACGAAAGACGCCGGGGCGTTTAGCATTCGCGGTTCGCGGTATGATTCGTAAAACTTGTCCTTGAACTCGCATTAGGCTTTAAAGCTAAACTTTCCGTATTAACTGCCTTAGAGTGACGACGCGTTTAACCTATACGCAGCTAGAACAGATGAGGCCTTTAGATGCCTAAAGGAACCTGCGGCGCGTCGCTACGAACTGTGCGCTACGAACGAGACGTCTGCATGAAGCCGATTCGGCGTCGTGGAGGCATCAAACAGAATTTCGACTTGGAACCTCCGAGCGTTGCGAGACCATTTCAATGACTCGGAAGTCAATTCTTTTGTTTTCTTCCTTTCATCAGCTGATCGCCGCTTCCCCGTCGATCCGCTCCTGCTGTTCGCTTATGAATTGCGCGCTAATCGATCGATTTCTTTTTGTAACTGCAAAGTGGCGAAACGAGGAAGCGGCGTAAATCAACTTTGCAGCGCAAGAACGACTTCGACTCCTCATCGCTCTATGAAAGCTTCGCTTGGCGTTGCCCGGTGCGCTTTGAAGTTTGTAGGCCTTTTTGAGATCAAGGCATATCCAGCACAAGAGTTTTCAAGAGAGCTGATACAACCGAATCGGCACCATCACATAACGCCGAAAGCCGCGTTATGTAATCGCGTTGTATTTATTCCTGTTTCTACATCTCAATTCTGTTTGGCCGTCGAGCTGTGCGTTGGATAAACTCAATTATTGGTGTTATAATTGTAATTATCCGCTTTCAGTCGATGGTCTACTTCGACGATTTCAAATTTTCGGATAAAATTGACATTTTGGCCTTGAGACCTAACAAAATTTTACTCAAATTTTTTGTGTTTCGATAAATCTTGTCGAGGTCGATCTAATAGGCTCTCGCGCGCCCACAACCAGGACGTTCCTTTCTATTCGAAGATTCCCGGAATGTTTACTACATATGTGCTCATTCCCCACTAATTGCCATTGTTCAAAACAATGATAGACTGGATGCTCTTGCATCCGCTTCACTATTGCGTCAGCTTTACGTTCCTTTTTGAGATCAAAGCATATCCAGCACAAGAGTTTTCAAGAGAGCCGATACAACATGACATAACGCCGAAAGCCGAATGCCGAAAAACACGACGCCGAAAGACATAACGCCGAAAAGACAGAAAGCCGAAAACGGAACGCCGAATGTCAAACACCGAATGTCGAACGCCGAAGACCGAACGCCGAATGCCAATTGTTGAAGACAAAACACCGAAAGACAGAAACCCGAATTCGGAAAAAGTTGAAAGCGGTCTGTTTCATGTATTATTTTTTTTGTAATAAAGCGTGCTTTGAGTTCACGTTGCGACTAATTCCTAGTTTGTCCACCACCAGCTATGGAATTTCACTTAATATTTTCGACGTAATCGTAATCGTGCACGTGAATCCGCGCAGCAACCGCTCGCTAGAGGTACCGCGGCCCGGCATAAGCGCGCCGACATAAGAACAACAAGCGCATACGTCTTAAGCGCGAACAAGTTATATCCGCATTCTAGGTAAGCTGCTGTTAGTTTACTCTAATTATTTCTACAGACCTCCACATCTTTGTAGTGCGCCGAGAGCCCCACACTTACAACGAACATTTCGTTTGAAACTGCCTTTGGCTTAGGCCTAGGAGATGCCGCAGGGTTTGGTCAAGTTTGGGCGAACGAACCAGAAAATTCAGAAATTCACTAAAGCAACTTCGACCTGATCAGCAGTCACCAATTCTAGCTTTGACATAGGCATCACTCACCTTAGACGAAATCCGATGACAGAATTCATAAGTTTTCTCCACCGGGAACAAGGTTCAAGAGAGAACAAAACGTTCTACTTTCTAAGCGCGAACGACATAAGTTCAACTTGTATCGCTCGCGCGTATGCCGTGGCGCTTGTCTCATAGAGCCCGCCTCACATACAAGAGAATCACACACACGCAACCAAGAGTTTATTACTGAACCGGAGCTAAAGTCTCAGAGAATGCACAGAAAACACAACAAAGAAAATCCACAAAAAAGCCTAGAAGTAGTCGTTGCGCCACTTGTCTCCTGTTCAGTTTCGGTACTCGTTTGACCAGATGACGCTTCAGGTGCGGATTCAGTTGTAAGGGGCGAATTGGTGGTGGAGGGGACCTTCTTCGCCATCCGCACGGGATTCGCGGGTTCCACTTGCACATCGGGGAATAAGTATTTGCTTCCGCCAGCGAAGAAGCACGGCGTTCTGAAGACAACAGCTGATTAAAGCAAACATCAGATCTCGAAAACTTACTTCATCCCTGGTTTCTTGAGATAATAACAGAAACGTTCGTTGTTAGGAAGTATCAGCTCGCCAGTTCTAATTGGAAAGTTCATTGGAGTTGGTTTCAATTGGTCGCAAAGAGTCGTGGATCGCGTCGTTCGAATCCCGTCGACCAACGAGACGATCCACTCGTCACCTACTGAACTCTCTGCCGTTTCGTTGAGCATTCGAGAGTAGCAAATGGGTGGATCGACGGCAATGTCGACAACTGGATATTTTACATCAGCCTAAAACTCAGGATTGAATAGTTTAGTTAACCGCAACTTACACAAAGATCGCTCGCGTTTGAAACAAACTTAAAATAACTAGGACGTTCCTGCCTAATGTCCGCATATCCGCCTTCGTAATAGACGCGGTGGCCGTATACAAATGAAGCAAAGTCCTTACTTGCTTCCGTGATGCAACTACAATCAGACCTTGACCATTTCATTTGCACCACTTCTCTGGAATCAACCGATCTGAAACTTGCAAGCTGGATTTACAGTTCCGACAACAACATCAACATACGCGTCGTCGATTACAGCCAATTTGGGCTCGGAGTGGAAATATAAGTTCTCTTTCAAATATTTTACGCGGTCACCAGATATGCCGTAGTCTTTGTCGTGCATACCATACTGAAGTAAAATCAGTTTACGGTCAAAACCTTGATGGAGATGAACAAGATGGCCAATGTCTGAACGAAGAAACATGGAAATTCCTATCCCACTTAACTTCGCTTACCGCCACTTGTCAAATCGGAATATTTCAAAGTCTTAAATAGAACGTCCTCCAAGTGGAGAAATTCGGTGTACTTCGTGAAGCGAAAAACGCGCTTGAATGCATAACCGACAATCTGCAGGCCCTCCATCTGCTCGGCGGTGCAGGATTTGCGCTCCGCTAAATGATCGACATGACGACAAAAGACGAGAATGCAGAACTCACCATTCGCAGTGGCGAGCAGGGTGACCAGCAGGAGCAGCGTCTTCATCGTACTGAACATCTTCGCGATCAACGGGAACTCAGCGGCTGACGGGAGCGACTTCTCGCGGCGGATGAAAATCGGTCGACTGATCGTGAGTTGCGGGATCGCGTCAGCATCTGTCGGCCGAACGTGCGAGTCTGTCTCTCTGGTACATGTTGCCGAGTGAGTTGTGTCTGAAAACGCGGTGATTCAATCAAACAACAAAACCACTTTTAAAGCTCGGTTGACATCGAACAACTCCAAACTAACTTACAACCTAACTGGCTAACTTCCTTCAGTTCAGTCCATCCAACGAATCCAACAGAATCGTTCCAACTCGTCTCGCACGCACTCATGCGAAGAGAGGACTCCGTCGGATCGAGATGGAGTCAATGATGGTAACACTTGAATAATCAAGGAATCATTGCGACAGGAAAAGAATTCCGTTTACTTCGAGAAGGTTGGAAGACTTGTTCGTCCCCATAGAAATAGTTATAATTCTTCGGCGCTCCGTTCTTCAAGTACCGTAACCCTTATCTGCTTACAATTCACGACGTTTATATAGAGTCGCGTGCGCGCTGGCTTGTAGAGTGATCAGAACGACTAAAATATGGCAGAAACTCACGAAAGCTCTGAACGGTCGAGAAGCTCTGCTCCATTGCGACGAACGGAGTGTGGCAAAGCCAAATGAGAGCAGTCATGAGTTTTCAAGAGAGCCGATACAACCCAGACACTCAAAAGCAACCAAGAGTTTATTACTGAACCGGAGGTAAAGTCTCAGAGAATGCACAGAAAACACAACAATGAAAATGCACAAAAAAGCATAGAAGTAGCCGTTGCGCCACTTGTCTTCGGTTCATCTTCGGTACTCGTTTGACCGGATGACGTTTCAGGTGCGAATTCAGTCGTAACGGGTGAATTAGTGGTGGAGGGGACCTTCTTCGCCATCCGCACGGGATTCGCGGGTTCCACTTGCACATCGGTGAATAAGTATCTGCTTCCGTCAGCGAAGAGGCACGGCGTTCTGAAGACAACAGCTGATAAAAGCAAACATCGGATCTCAAGAACTTACTTCATCCCTGGCTTCTTGAGAAAATAGCAGAAAACTTCGCGGTTGGGTAAAGTCACTTGCTTATCACTAGCTGGAAAATGCTTGTTCTGTTCTGGTTGTTCTGGTTGGTCGCAAAGAGTCTTGGATCGCGTCGTTCGAATCCCGTCGACCAACGAGACGATCCATTCATCGTCACCAGCTGCGACGTCACCGGTTTCGTTGAGCATTCGATTGTAGCAAGTGGGTGGATCAACGGCAATGTCGACAACAGGAAATTTTATATCCGCCTAAAAACCAAGATTGAATCGTTGAGGTAACCGACCACAACTTACACAGATGTCATTCGCGTTTGAAACAAACCAAAAATCAGTTGAACCTTCCCGTCTGATGTCCGTATATCCGCCTTCATAATAGACGCGGTGGCCGTATACAAATGAAGCAAAATCCTTGGTTGCTTCCGGGATGCAACGACAATTAAACCCTGACGGTTCCATTTCCACAACTTCTCTGGAATCAATCGATCTGAAACATGTAATCTGGATTGACAGTTCCGACAACAACATCAACATACGCCTCGTCAATTATAGCCAATTCGGGCTCGGGGTCGTGACTTAAGTTATCTTTCAAAACTATGCCACCATCTGTATCCGAATCTATGTCGTGCATACCATACTGAAGTAAAATCAGTTTACGATCAAATCCCTGATGGAGATGAACAAGATAGCTAAGGTCTGAACGAATCCTAATTTACCAATTAACGAATATTTTTGCTTACGACCACTTGACACATCGAACGCGGTATACAGCAAGGCATCCAACTGGATACTATATCCCGTGTAGTTCGTCAAGCGAAAAACCCGCTTGAAAGCATAACCGACGATCTGCAGGCCCTCCATCTGCTCGGCGGTGCAGGTTTTGCGCTCCGCTAAATGATCGACATGACGACAAAAGACGAGAATGCAGAACTCACAATTCGCAGTGGCGAGCAGGGTGACCAGCAGGAGCAGCGTCTTCATCGCGCTCAACATCTTCACGATCTACTGTAACTCAGCGGCTGGTGGGAGCGACTTCTCGCGGCAGATGAAAATCGGTCGACTGATCGTGACTTGCGCGATCGCGTAAATATATAAGCGTCTATCGACCGAACGTGCGAGTCTGTAAAAATTTTGAAATTCAAATGTTGACAACTCACCAGTCCCAATCGCGACGAGACACCCGCATCTCCCTTTATAACAACGATCGCGAGTCCATTCTTCTTCGTTGATCTCACCGGTCTTCCGCTCGCTCCTCAGCTTGCGGATCTTCGAAGTTCTCGTGAAAATGGCTGTCTCATCCGTGCTCCTCTTCTCGCATGCTCGCATTGCTGCATTGATGTTTTTGTTCATGTTCAGCTCCGGCGTATCGTCTCATCAAGGTTTGTGTTTTACTCGCGCTCCGCTTTTTGTTCCATGCTCCGTGTTTAGATGATTTTGTTCGTAATTGTCATAGAGACGACTTCTATTACAATACGCTCCACGAGCAGTGGTACCCGGGAGCGGAATTCTTGCGCATCGTGGGATACGTGGGTGGCCACGTTTTCTCGTACGCACCGGACCACGTGGGCAAGAAGTGGGATACTATTCCCCTACCTGTAGACTTAGCCAAGTTGTTCTTCCGTGACTCGCAGGACCCGGATTTCCGCACTGAACCGATTACATTTGCTAAAGAATCAGGTTCGCCATTTTTTCGGTCTGCAATGATAATGACAATGTTTCAGAGTTTTCACATGTCGTACGTCTTCATCAAGACCAAAACGGACGCCTAGTGATAGTGGAGTACGGAACGCGCAACGTTACTGTCACAAACGGCCAAGTTACCATCGGCAAGCCCCAATCCAATAAACTCACATACACCGTGGTTGACAGAACGTCAGTTTATTACTTCTAAACTCGTTTTTGAATTCAATATTTTAGCACATCATGGATGGAGATCTTGAAGGTACCAGATCGCAAGCGAAAGCAGATCATAACTGCTGCCGGTAGCTACGTTTCCTTTCCACTCGAAAATCTGGACTCTTTTGTTTTCAACAAAACGCTGTTCGTGAATGGAATGGCACTGGAAGAACATGAGGAACGTATGAAAATGACCACCAGCGAATGGCATCCTTGCGTAAGTCGTTTATATTTGTTTACTCTCGTGCATGGTCATTTTTAGATCCAGGTTAAGAACCCAGTCGTTGAAGTTCACCCTCCAACAAGTCCAATTTGCCACGAACGTCGCTTGGATAATGGCCATGAGGTAGTGGCGTCTTATCGCTCAATTCTGACTACAAGGACAAGATGTCATCCGAACCTCAACCTCACAACGGCGTACAACGGAAGTATCAACATCACACTAGCTGGAAAATCGGCAAACCTTCTCTTTGACGAAACCAACTTGGATTGCATTTACTACCGTGCACACTCAACTGGGTCAGTTTTCGGATCTTATGAATCCATTTGTAATTTCGTGAATTCAGAAATGCATGTCTTCTCGCCTTCGGTCCCGCCGAACTCTTCAATAGCGTTCAATTATCTCCCACTATGCCTGTGACGACCCCAGTTCCGCCTTTCTCGTACAGACACCGGGCGTTGTTTGATCCCGTCTGCAAGATCACCAATGAAGAGATTTCTGAAAACTTTGAAATCTTCGAGTGGTTCGAAGGGTGCCTGTTCCGTCTTCGCCATCTGCCATACTATCGTGAGTATCGCGAAGACTACGACACTGTTGGTGAGAGTTTTCACTTCTAGATGAGCATTTAGTGATTTTCCTGTATTTTAGCCTGTAATGCGCGCAACGACGAATACTTCGTTCGGCGCGCCGTTTTTGTCCAATCACCTTATCACGAAAGATCCATGGTTATGTTTGCTGAGTACGGTCCTGGGAACGAGTTGCCGAATGGCACGATGCATTTCAGCCACAACATTGGAGCTGCCTATCTTCCCATCCCTACGATGTAAGTGGCCCCTGAAGTGCGGACATCTGAGTTTTTGAATTTAGCAAGTTGCCTTCCAAAATACCGTTCATGTTGACCAAGCCGAGAGATCCTGAGACAAACGACTGGTTCAGAATTCCAAATCTTTGGGGAGTGGACCTTGCTATAACTAGGAAGCCGGATGACGCCGACCATGTCTACGTGCTGAAAGAAGGGCAGGTTTGGGACCAGCTGAAGTTATTTGAATGGACTATAGCCGGTGAAGAAGTGTGTAGAATTCAGAACTATTATGTTCCTGAAAAATTCCGAAACTACTCTGTAAGTTATTCGTCCTTAAACTGTGTTTATGAAGCATTGTTCCAGAACCCGGATATTGAAGCAGTTCGAAAGCTTAGGAAAAGATTTGAATACCTCGACACGGACCCGATCAAGAAACCTTACAGCGTTATGGGAACGTGGGCTGTCCGGTATGCTGATCCGAAGCTCGCTGAGACTGTTAGCAATTACCTGGTGCTGATAAAGGAGCCGAAGTGCACCCCCGTTGTCTACCATCTTTATGGCCGGAAGGTGTTTCTTGCTCCCAAAATGAGACCGACCACTAGAAAACCGCCAACATGGGAGGAGATACAAAGACAACAAGCTGAAGCCCAGACTGTCCGACCACTCGTCATGTTCGGAATGTTCATTTGCACAGTCGTTCCAATAGCCGTCTCTTCCTATCTGCTGTTCCTCTGGGTCCGCCGCCAGCAGAGACGTGCCGACGAAGGGTATGTAAATGATGACCGAGAAGCGGAGGAAGATAATTGTTGCGCCGTGTATTTCGACCTGTGACACCGCATAATCTATTGTTGATCCTGATTGTTCCTGTTTGTTTCTTGTTCCTGTTCCTGACTGTTGTTCCTGATTGTTGCTTAAGGATCCTGATTGTTGCTTGTACCTGTTCCTGATTGTTGTTCATGATTGTTGCTTAACGTTCTAACACTTGTTCTTCTTCTCTTTTTCTCACCTTTGCTCCCCGTTAACATAAATTATTCTCCCTCCCACTATTTATTGAGTACACCATCATTTCATTGTCAGTTGAGTATGGCGGAGATTGGCAGATTGCTCCGATTCCAAGGCCGTCTTTGCTCATCTTTGAGCGAATCATCGCAACGGATACGAATCAAACGGTCAGTCAGCGTTAACAGAAGAACGAAAGACGCCGGGGCGTTTAGCATTCGCGGTTCGCGATATGATTCGTAAAACTTGTCCTTGAACTCGCATTAGGCTTTAAAGCTAAACTTTCCGTATTAGCTGCCTTAGAGTGACGACGCGTTTAACCTATACGCAGCTAGAACAGATGAGGCCTTTAGATGCCAAAAGAGGCGAGCGATGTAAAGAGAAACTGGAATTAAAGCGAAAAATTCCGATCAAGCGAGTGGCAGGAAGCAGGTTAAAAACAGGAAATAGCACCAATTATTTAACTGACAAGAGCGTAGCCACATTGAGCGCCATCATCGGTCCACTCGATCGGAATCCACGACGGTCGACCCTCGAAACGAACAACGTGACAAACAACATCAAATAGCGAGAAGAAAGGACATTCCCTCAGACCTCTGGTCCGAATGCTCTGATGTAGCTGTTGACTTGCTACTCCTCACAGCTGCAGGAGGAACCTGCGGCGCGTCGCTACGAACTGTGCGCTACGAACGAGACGTCTGCATGAAGCCGATTCGGCGTCGTGGAGGCATCAAACAGAATTTCGACTTGGAACCTCCGAGCGTTGCGAGACCATTTCAATGACTCGGAATTCAATTCTTTTGTTTTCTTCCCTTCATCAGCTGATCGCCGCTTCCCCGTCGATCCGCTCCTGTTGTTCGCTTATGAATTGCGCGCTAATCGATCGATTTTTTTTTGTAACTGCAAAGTGGCGAAACGAGGAAGCGGCGTAAATCAACTTTGCAGCGCAAGAACGACTTCGACTCCTCATCGCTCTATGAAAGCTTCGCTTCGCATTGCCCGATGCGCTTTGAAGTTTGTAGGCGACTGTGTGCATTCCCAAACACTTTCCCGGAATCATAATTGACGTTTCGCTCACAATTCCGACACTCCGCTCGCGGTCTGATTGACACTCGGAGTGATCGGCTGCGGTGAGACGCCCTCACACGCTGCGTGGCCGGTCCGGTTGCGCTGCTAGCGGAGCTCACGCGCTGATGGTAGATGAACTGAAAGAGTACAGGATTTACCGATCGGGCGACTTACGTCTTCGTTGGAGTTTGTATTGGAGTTGGAGCCGGAAACGAGCGAAAGGGAGACTCATCTCGATGACGCTCTGCAACGCGCTGAAACGCAGTTGTTGCGATTATCATGGGCGGACGTCGAATCCGTTCCCTCAGAAGCGTGTGCGCCGTGCCGAGAAGCGCGCAAAGTGTCGCCGACCCTCGAAGTGAAGAAATCGTCGTTTTAAAGACGATCAACGAGTTCTTCAAGCCGCAGAAGTGCGTCTTCCACCCCACGGAGGTGTCGGAGGAAGGGAGGCGCTACCTGAAAGCGAGACGAATCGACGCGGAAGCGGCGGACGGCGTTCTCGAGGCGTCAACCGATGACTTTGCGGAAGACGAAGTCGAGGTCTGCTGGGTGACCTTCTGCAACCCGTTTCTGTTTGACGAACTTCTTCGGAAGCGTTGGAGAATCCTCTCGAAAACGGTCTTCATCGGGTCGTCCCGCAGTTTCAGCGAACACGAAGACTTGTTCTCGTTCGACAAGAAAAATATTCTCTTCGTTCACGATTTGGAAACGTACTATAAATAGCAATGTGTACGCCTGCATTTCCACAAACGGTCTTCCAAGAACAGAACTCAGGCCGTTATCCAAGAAAGACCGCATTCTGCCGTTCTACACGAAGAAGAGCGACTCTGACAACGAGTCCCTGGAAGAGATGACCGAATTCGTCCACATCAACGCGAATGTTAAGAAGATCCAGGAAAAATTGGACCAGGCGGGGATGACGTCATCGTTCGTTTCCGATCTGCAGAAGCTCCTCGACGGCAGGACGCTGAAACGCATCAAACTAATCAGAATCGGAAATTTCGCGACTTGTTTCCGCTCAAGCTCATTCCTGATTGCTTCTCTCTACCAACTCGCCCGTGATTCTCGTCGTGCAGAAGCACTTCAACGCTTCGATGAGTTCTCAAGAGCCCCGAGCGACTCCTTTCGAGATGGCATACCTGAAATCGCTTGGATTCCAAAGCCGATGAGCTCCGAACTCCGGAAGAAGGACTCGCGGAGAACGAAGTCACCCTCTTCTTCATGACTGGCTGCTACGCAGAACTCAAAAACAGCGTTTGTTGGGCGAATCGAAAGGCGATGAGGAGCATTATGCTTGTGGGACCCGGAAAACAAGTGGAATCTCTGAGACCGACGCTTTGCTTCAATTGCGCCAAAAGAATGCGCAACGCCACAGAAGTGTTCCACAAGTTACAGCGACGGAGCCGACAAAATCCCTCTTCCCAAAGATCACCGATGTCCTTACCAAAATCGTGGGGGCTTCTGGGGACAGTACACGATGAGCTACAAACAGAAAACGCTCCCTGTCTCCGACGAAAAACCGTCAACTCTGGCAGATCTGAGGGACTTCTACGAGTGTTTGTGCGAGCACATGTAATCGCGTTGTATTTATTCCTGTTTCTACATCTCAATTCTGTTTGGCCGTCGAGCTGTGCGTTGGATAAACTCAATTATTGGTGTTATAATCGTAATTATCCGCTTTCAGTCGATGGTCTACTTCGACGATTTCAAATTTTCGGATAAAATTGACATTTTGGCCTTGAGACCTAACAAAACTACCCCAAATTTTTTGTGTTTCGATAAATCTTATCGAGGTCGATCTAATAGGCTCTCGCGCGCCCACAACCAGGACGTTCCTTTCTATTCGAAGATTCCCGGAATGTTTACTACATATGTGCTCATTCCCCACTAATTGCCATTGTTCAAAACAATGATAGACTGGATGCTCTTGCATCCGCTTCACTATTGCGTCAGCTTTACGTTCCTTTTTGAGATCAAAGCATATCCAGCACAAGAGTTTTCAAGAGAGCCGATACAACATGACATAACGCCGAAAGCCGAATGCCGAAAAACACGACGCCGAAAGACATAACGCCGAAAAGACAGAAAGCCGAAAACGGAACGCCGAATGTCAAACACCGAATGTCGAACGCCGAAGACCGAACGCCGAATGCCAATTGTTGAAGACAAAACACCGAAAGACAGAAACCCGAATTCGGAAAAAGTTGAAAGCGGTCTGTTTCATGTATTATTTTTTTGTAATAAAGCGTGCTTTGAGTTCACGTTGCGACTAATTCCTAGTTTGTCCACCACCAGCTATGGAATTTCACTTAATATTTTCGACGTAATCGTAATCGTGCACGTGAATCCGCGCAGCAACCGCTCGCTAGAGGTACCGCGGCCCGGCATAAGCGCGCCGACATAAGAACAACAAGCGCATACGTCTTAAGCGCGAACAAGAGCGCCCCACACTTACAACGAACATTTCGTTTGAAACTGCCTTTGGCTTAGGCCTAGGAGATGCCGCAGGGTTTGGTCAAGTTTGGGCGAACGAACCAGAAAATTCAGAAATTCACTAAAGCAACTTCGACCTGATCAGCAGTCACCAATTCTAGCTTTGACATAGGCATCACTCAGCTTAGACGAAATCCGATGACAGAATTCATAAGTTTTCTCCACCGGGAACAAGGTTCAAGAGAGAACAAAACGTTCTACTTTCTAAGCGCGAACGACATAAGTTCAACTTATGTCGCTCGCGCGTATGCCGTGGCGCTTGTCTCATGTTTGGCCTCACACACAAGAGAATCACACACAAGCAACCAAGAGTTTATTACTGAACCGGAGCTAAAGTCTCAGAGAATGCACAGAAAACACAACAATGAAAATGCACAAAAAAGCCTAGAAGTAGTCGTTGCGCCACTTGTCCCCTGTTCAGTTTCGGTACTCGTTTGACCAGATGACGCTTCAGGTGCGGATTCAGTCGTAACAGGCGAATTGGTGGTGGAGGGGACCTTCTTCGCCATCCGCACGGGATTCGCGGGTTCCACTTGCACATCGGGGAATAAGTATTTGCTTCCGCCAGCGAAGAAGCACGGCGTTCTGAAGACAACAGCTGATTAAAGCAAACATCAGATCTCGAAAACTTACTTCATCCCTGGTTTCTTGAGATAATAACAGAAACGTTCGTTGTTAGGAAGTATCAGCTCGCCAGTTCTAATTGGAAAGTTCATTGGAGTTGGTTTCAATTGGTCGCAAAGAGTCGTGGATCGCGTCGTTCGAATCCCGTCGACCAACGAGACGATCCACTCGTCACCTACTGAACTCTCTGCCGTTTCGTTGAGCATTCGAGAGTAGCAAATGGGTGGATCGACGGCAATGTCGACAACTGGATATTTTACATCAGCCTAAAACTCAGGATTGAATAGTTTAGTTAACCGCAACTTACACAAAGATCGCTCGCGTTTGAAACAAACTTAAAATAACTAGGACGTTCCTGCCTAATGTCCGCATATCCGCCTTCGTAATAGACGCGGTGGCCGTATACAAATGAAGCAAAGTCCTTACTTGCTTCCGTGATGCAACTACAATCAGAGCTTGACCATTTCATTTCGACCACTTTTCTGGAATCAACCGATCTGAAACTTGCAATCTGGATTTACAGTTCCGACAACAACATCAACATACGCGTCGTCGATTACAGCCAATTTGGGCTCGGAGTGGAAATATAAGTTCTCTGTCAAATATTTTACGCGGTCACCAGATATGCCGTCGTCTTCGTCGTACATACCATACTCAAGTAAAATCAGTTTACGGTCAAAACCTTGATGGAGATGTACAAGATAGGCCCACGTCTGAAGGAAGAAACATGGAAATTCCTATCCCACTTAACTTCGCTTACCGCCACTTGTCAAATCGGAATATTTCAAAGTCTTAAATAGAACGTCCTCCAAGTGGAGAAATCCGGTGTACTTCGTGAAGCGAAAAACGCGCTTGAATGCATAACCGACAATCTGCAGGCCCTCCATCTGCTCGGCGGTGCAGGATTTGCGCTCCGCTAAATGATCGACATGACGACAAAAGACGAGAATGCAGAACTCACCATTCGCAGTGGCGAGCAGGGCGACCAGCAGGAGCAGCGTCTTCATCGTACTGAACATCTTCGCGATCAACGGGAACGCAGCGGCTGACGGGAGCGACTTCTCGCGTCGGATGCAAAATCGGTCGACTGATCGCGACTTGCGTAATCGCGTCAGCGTCTGTCGACCGAACGTGCGAGTCTGTCTCTCTGGTACATGTTGCCGAGTGAGTTGTGTCTGAAAACGCGGTGATTCAATCAAACAACAAAACCACTTTTAAAGCTCGGTTGACATCGAACAACTCCAAACTAACTTACAACCTAACTGGCTAACTTCCTTCAGTTCAGTCCATCCAACGAATCCAACAGAATCGTTCCAACTCGTCTCGCACGCACTCATGCGAAGAGAGGACTCCGTCGGATCGAGATGGAGTCAATGATGGTAACACCTGAATAATCAAGGAATCATTGCGACAGGAAAAGAATTCCGTTTACTTCGAGAAGGTTGGAAGACCTGTTCGTCCCCATAGAAATAGTTATAATTCTTCGGCGCTCCGTTCTTCAAGTACCGTAACCTTATCTGCTTACAATTCACGACGTTTATATAGAGTCGCGTGCGCGCTGGCCTCCACTGAACGGTCGAGAGGCTCTGCGATCTGTTCGTGCCAATCAAAGTTGGATGTGAATGCGCTTCTAGTTCTTCCCGGGCATCATACCAGCTGGACGTCACCAAGCTCGTAGAGTAATCAGAACGACTATAAATATGGCAGAAACTCACGAAAGCTCTGAACGGTCGAGAGGCTCTGCTCCATTGCGACGAACGGAGTGTGGCAAAGCCAAATGAGAGCAGTCATGAGTTTTCAAGAGAGCCGATACAAACCCCAGACACTCAAAAGCAACCAAGAGGTTTATTACTGAACCGGTGCTAAAGTCTCAGAGAATGCACAGAAAAACACAACAATGAAAATGCACAAAAAAGCCTAGAAGTAGCCGTTGCGCCACTTGTCTCCTGTTCAGCTTTCGGTACTCGTTTGACCAGATGACGCTTCAGGTGCGAATTCAGTCGTAACGGGTGAATTGGTGGTGGGAGGGGACCTTCTTCGCCATCCGCACGGGATTCGCGGGTTCCACTTGCACATCGGTGAATAAGTATCTGCTTCCGTCAGCGAAGAGGCACGGCGTTCTGAAGACAACAGCTGATAAAGCAAACATCGGTCTCAAGAACTTACTTCATCCCTGGCTTCTTGAGAAAATAGCAGAAAAACTTCGCGGTTGGGTAAAGTCACTTGCTTATCACTAGCTGGAAATTGCTTTGCACCTTGTTCTGGTTGGCCGCAAAGAGTCTTGGATCGCGTCGTTCGAATCCCGTCGACCAACGATACGATCCATTCATCGTCACCAGCTGCGACGTCAGCGGTTTCGTTGAGCATTCGATTGTAGCAAGTGGGTGATCAACGGCAATGTCGACAACAGGAAATTTTATATCCGCCTAAAAACCAAGATTGAATCGTTGAGGTAACCGACCACAACTTACACAGATGTCATTCGCGTTTGAAACAAACCAAAAATCAGTTGAACCTTCCCGTCTGATGTCCGTATATCCGCCTTCATAATAGACGCGGTGGCCGTATACAAATGAAGCAAAATCCTTTGGTTTTCTACCGGGATGCAAACGGACGAATTAAACCCTGACCGTTCCATTTTCCACAACTTCTCTGGAATCCAATCGATCTGAAACATGTAATCTGGATTGACAGTTCCGACAACAACATCAACATAACGCCTCGTCAATTATAGCCAA